>CM021736.1:2202647-2321039 GCA_011075105.1 Heteronetta atricapilla
AAAAGAAAAGAAAAGAAAAGAAAAGAAAAGAAAAGAAAAGAAAAGAAACATTTCAAAGAGCATAACAGAAAAAAAAGAACAACTCATCTAGCACTATCACAAAAAGTGAAACAAAAACGTTCACTCTAAAAGCGGAATTTATACTTTCACAAAAGAGAGATGAAAGGAACCAATCGCACAGATTTTAGAATAAGCGTGCATATATAATGCACCTGAAAATGAGTGCCTCTGTGCAGCTCAAAGGGATGTAACACAGGAGATGCCTGAAAAGCCACTTGGCCTATTTGCCTGCTTTGAGACCGGACCAACTGTCATCAAAATAATTCCTGGGGAACGTTTGCCTAACCTGCTCTTAAAAACCTTTATGAAGATGCTTTTCTCAGCAAAGTAGTGATGGAGATCGCCCCACCTCCTTTGCAAGCCTACTCCCTGCCACGTTTGTCTTTGCCTCTCAAAGTTTTTCCTCACGCCCAGCTTGTAGCTCTTTTTTCTGCATTTGAGCCCGATTACTAGTCCAACTGCTGTGGGCACTGAGCACAGGTTATTTCATGGCAAGTAAGCTTTTGCAGCCTTTATGGCTTATAATATCTTCTGCTTGCCCCCTCCTGACAGAAGAGGCCAGCCTTCCAAACTTTTTCCATGCACCCCTGGTACGCAGTGCCCTAAACTCAGCGCTGCACTCCTGCCGATGCCTCACAACCACAGCGGGCAGCAATAAAAGATTACGTTGCCTGTCTCGCAGATGAAGCTGTCCTGTCTCTGCATTTTGTCAGGATGCTTGGCTCCCCGGCAAACGGCTGGCATTGCTCGGCTCAGGATTCATTACACCATCCACATTCTTTCCTGAATCCCCCTGAATTTGAGCAGGTGATTACTCCCGTCCAAGTGCTTACAGTTCTTGCTGAATTCTGTTCTCACTGAAAGAAATCGCATTGCTGTGATGCAGTTTGCTTTTGGCAAAACTATGCTGCCTCCTATAGACCATCTATCAGAGGTTAGCGGCCTCAGAGGTGCTCACAAGCAGTTTATTTATGCCAGCATGTTTTCAGGAACCGAAGTTAAGATAACCAGCCTGAGTTTCCTCTTGTTCATCCCTTCCCCCCTTTTATGGTGGTCATGACACTCCCAATAATTTTCTTGAGTGGATCCCACTCTTTGCGCTTAAGACCTCAAATTTCTGAAGATCTCAAAGAAACTCACTAATGAACAGCTTTAGTTGCTGTCTTTACCTAAGAAATGCCCTCCGGTAAAATCCATCAGGCCCAACACTTTTCTTTCCTGGTAGCTCAGCTCTGACAGCCAGCCATTGGCCCTTTTGCAGCAGAGCCCATAGGTGTTTTTCTCTTTGAAGCAAAGACCTACATGCAGAGAGAAAATCAGTGCTGCCTTCCTTCCACGCCCCGCTCCGAACAGACTTTGGAGCAGCCTTTGGACTACAGAGCCCCCAGATACAGCAACCTGGCAGAGGGCAAGGACATCAGCGTACTCTTTAGAAAAACCTTTAGTTTAATAGAACAGTAAGCTACACATGCTCCAGACAAGCAATTACTGAATAATTTTTAAACTTGGAAGCAAATAAACTTCTGAATTTGCCTTCAAAATATTTGAGTTTACACAAACACATTCAGCTGTCAGAAATTTGTATGCAAGAAAATCTGTCCAAGAGATGCTCTAAGAAAATAATAACATTATTTGAATATTTGTTTAACCTCTTACGCTGTCTGGAAAACTTCACCTTTACCAGTGGCAAGAAAATACCAAAATATATGCAAACTTTCCACGTTGCTCGGACTCTGCAATAGCCTGGGAAATTTACTCAGAGGAGGATTTATACAAACATGTGAAAATTGAACTAATATGACGAATGGAAGGATTTCCCTCGACCAGCACACTGCTGACACCATAAAATGAAGCTTTTGGAGAAGAATTGCAGGAAGCAGCAGCAGGCACCCTGCTCGGGCTGCAGGTAACTGCCGACACATGCATTCCTGACTCTGAATTACACAGGTGAGGTGATGCTTGACAGCAGGAGTCAGAGCAAAATCCTAACCAGCTTGCCCAAGCTTGGAAGAGACGACTGAGTTGCTGGGAACCCAGCTAGCAGGCAGCGTGTGAGGTCAGTGCAGTAAGGGAACTTGTAGCTGGCAGGTGGGAAACGAAGGGCCCACCCCCAGTTCCTGCAAACCTTTCTCATGCTGCATCGTGATCCACTGCCAGCAAAGCATCAGACACGAACCTGGTTCTGGATAACTGATTATCCCTGTGCTACAAGTGACGTGCAGGCTGATTGCTGGTTTATCTCCTGTCATTTGTATTTCATAGCATGATCCTTTAAACAAATCACCTGCCTCACACATGCAGGAGGACAGAGGGAATACCAAAACAAGGAGTGGGAGAGCAGTTTTACTCTATTATAACACAGATCATGTACCTCTTTGAGACTGCTTTGTATGCAACAGCATCACACGCCATAAAACAAATCAGTAATTCCCATCTCTAATGCATCTCTAATCCAACATTTACCTCAATAAAGGATAATACTGCAACCTACACTACTGTGAAGCCAGCGTGCCATAAATCACTACTAGATCTTTCCTTTTCAAAGAGAAAAAACATTTTTTTCTTTGAATTAACTTTAGAGAAGCACAGACTTAATGGTTGAAACATATTTATCTGTTAACTTAAAATAATTTCAAGTATGCCAGGGATGCCTGAATAGCTACAGTAAGGTAAAATTCGACATCGTATGCTGTAAAAGAGCCACCTAGTATTGACAGAAGGTTTAAAATACTTCTGTCTGACTAAAAGGTGAGAAGATTATTTGAATTATCCGAAGTCAGACATAACACTCAACCTTGTTAAAAGTTACATGTTTTGAAGTTCTCTGTGTGTTGAAGAACACACTTTTCTACACAGTCTCTTGCTCAGCTGAAATAACAGGAAGAAACTTAAAAGAATTACCAGAGGTGAGCCAGGTTCTCTGCTCTGGGAATTATGTCATGCCATTTCTACCACTGCCCGTATGTTTCAGGACAGATGCCAGTGAGACCTGTGTTGGAATCCCTGCCTTTGGGTGATGGACTGTCAAACAGGGACACTTGCACTTCTGTATTGCTGGGGTTAAGAGGATAAAGCTTTTCCAAACAATAGCAGAGCAGTAGCCTTCTATTGAACACAATTTACCTGCAAAATCCACAAGGCATATCCATGCAGCCTAATGTGAATATTCAGTATAAATAGCTATAAAATTCCACTTGCTTCCTGCTTGTCAAACCAATACAAACCTGTAGACTGGAGAGAAAAATTAAAATCATGGCCAGGTTCATCTCTGGCAGAAGTTTCCTGAAACTTATTGTGGTGCTTGATGGAGCAGCCCGGCTGCTTTTTAGCTCTGCTCAGAGGCTACACCAGCAAGCCTGAGATAGCATAGAGACAATACAGGAGGGAAACACCAGGACAAACAAAATATCCATTCTCTGCTTTGGAAAGAAAGCCGCTGCCATGAGGAACGCAGGTATAAGGGTGACTTTCCTTCTACAGTAACAATTTACAGAGCATGACACTGAGAGGAATAACAAAGAACCATTTCTGCTTTATACAGCTCCAATTCAATGCAGCTTGGAGCATAATAGACTTCATTCTTGTGACAATTACAAAGCATTAAACCTGTATATCAGAGTCAGGCCAGTTTCAGCACTAAAACATTGCCTTGGGTGAGGAAAGAGCCGATCCACCACTGTCCTTTATAGGCAGTGAAACAGAACAATGAACGGGGGCAGGAGAAAAAGAAGAAACTTTCACATTGTGCTGTTGAGGGACCCTGCACATCAAAAGTGCCATGAAGAATTGTTCTGTGCCCCCAGATGAGTTCTCCCCAAAGATAAGAATTAGTTGTACAATGGTGAGGAGGGGACTTCAGTGAGAAATACACTCTCGGAAGCATTAGTAAATATGCCACCCTAGATATTTCACATTTCTACAATAATGTCATTATGACACTAGAAAGACATGCATCAGAATACCTTAGAAAAGCCCTGTTTGCAGAGGACCCAAAGACTCAATGCAAAGAATGACCCAGAGAGCAATCACAGTAGGAAATAAATGCCAAATAAGTACAAATACCTTGTGTTTTGGGGATGGATTCTTGGGTAAAATTCCATGTTGGTGACTCAGCCTACTACTCTTTGTAGAGGAAAAGATTTGTTTAGAGGACATAGGACAGACAAAAACAGAATCATCCTCTTGGCTCAGCAGGTTCTGCGTATTGGCACAGGCACCCTGCACTGCCTCAGACAGAGCATCCCAGCTCTCAAGGCCTTTTGGCCCTTGCCTTTGCATGGTGCGAGTTACTGCTTGGAAGTTTTTCTGTGCAACAGTCCTTGGTGTTTGCATAGAAAATGTCTCCTTCCTCCCTCTGGTACGACCTGGTAGCAACAATCCATGCCTCCACTTTTTGCCATTTTATTCTCTTTTTCATATTTCCTCCTTTGACACAGTCATCTCTATGCAGTGGTAATATCAACAAAATGAGCCCAACTCAGTGGCATTCACAAAATCAACAGTCATTTAACAGAACTATTTAACATGTATCATGGTGCATGGAACTAATTGGTAATATATGATAATCACATCTATCTTGTGTGATAAACAGTTTCTGATCTCCTACCCAATTCTGTTGTCATGTTTTGACAGCCTACAATAAACATACCTGCCGCTTATTTCCTTGCTGGGGTATCCATCACAAGCAACAATTTCACCCCACATATTCAAGTTACCTGACCTGAAATGCAATATTTCTGTACGCTGCCATGATCACAACACCTGAGAACCTCAGGAAAATTAATGAACAGTCTCTGAAGCACACCCTTTATCTTACAGACATAGAGCTCAGTTACAGAGAGCTTAAGGGCTTATTTAATTTCACTGAACACTGCCATGTAAGAGCTAGGCATCTACTCCAAGCTAATCATCAAAGCTCCCTCAAAAGATAATGAAGGGAATATACTTCCAAAGGTCACTTAATTACATTCCAAAATGCCTAAGAGAAGTAGGATGAACTACCCACTGGAAGTCAATTGGTCTCTCCCTTTTAAGATTACTGAGGCAGTTTAAGTGCTAAGGCTGCACGCCTTAATTCTGCATACTGAAAGCTAGACTACTATCCCCTACCTGTGTGAGGACATCTGAGCAGTCATTTCCACACCTGCAGCACAAGATCATTCCTCCTGCCTCCTGAGAAGCCTTCAGTTAGTTGTATGTGGGGTTCCTCAAAGCAGGAGGGCCTCTGCTGATCACAATCCAGGCTATAAAGTTGCCCATTGAAGCACTTACGATGAAAAACTGTAGGCAAGAAAGAAAATCATAGGGTATAGCATGACAATTTAAAATAATTCTAAATAATTTAAAATAATTTAAAATTATTTCACTTTTTCTACTGGATAAATGGAGGACTTGGCTACTTGGCAAACATGGAGATGTCAGCCTGACTACTACCCAGATAGTTTGTGTTATATCAGCAGCATGCCTGCATGCTTACCGTTGACATTATGTATGTGTGACAGCTTCAGCAAGGAGATGTTAGGCTCCTTGGGCATCCGTTCATCAGTCCCACTGAACAGTAGGAAGCCTGAGGAATCGTGATGTAACTCAGGAATAACCTGAGAGCTCAACACAGATCCATTCTGGATTTCCAAACTCTATTCAGGCCTGCAAGATTCAGCTCAAGGTCGTCCGTTAGAAAATAATGGAAAGTACAGAAAAACTTAGGCATAGGTGTACAGGAACAAGTTGGAGCTTTCTCTAACACCTTCCATTTTAGCCGTACAGCATCAGCCTTGGCTGAAGTCTGTCCATGAGTAGCCCATTAGAAAGTTGAATGGAGCTATTCTCTTCCTATTAAATCAGATTACTCCCTGCCCCTCTCCTTTGACCATTTTTGTTCCTGATCCTGTTTCCAGTGTTTGAACACCCCAAATTTGCATTATAAATTTAATTGCACTCATACTCTTTCTCTAGTAACCTTCTGCCCTCATTAATATCACATAACAATGAACAACGACATGCCTCAACCTTTGGAAAGAGAATTGAAAGCAATCCGCACAACTCATAAAATTTACCTTGCATGTGCACCTAAAAGCCTGAAAAACCTGAACTCAGATATTCCTCTGCATGAAAGGAATACTTTTGTTAAATGTTTTTTTCCAGTAACTGTAAGCTTAGGTATACATAGCATCTAACCAGACTAAGGGGAAGGGAGAAGATGTTTGAGGAGCAAGGCACCTCTCCATCTGTACATCCAGAAGGAATGTGGGGGATCTGAATCATCTGCTAGCTGCAAGCATTCTGAATAAAAAAAGAATATATCCCCCCTGTCATATTTACCTGCCACACCTTTCTATTGCCTTTTTCTGAATGAGGAAGCAGCAGTAAGGATAAATTTGGCATGATTTCCAGGCAAGTTTTCAGAGGCTCGGATCTGTTTTTGCAGCATACTTGAAAACTTTGTCTTAATTCCCAAGGAAGCCCAGTCTCCTGATCTTCAAAGTGCCTTCCCTAAAGATTTTGGCTTCATCACTACAACGTTACTCAGGACTTATGGGGAAGGGAGGAAGAAGGACCAGAGACCTGTTCACACTTCACAGGGCTGTGGAGTTCAGTGGCACCTGACACAAGAGGGTTTAACACATGCATTAAGTAACTGGAGAGAGCTATCCAAAATTCATGCTGCAGTTGCCGATTACTGTACCACTCATACAAGTGCAGAGCCAAAAAGAAAGGTCTCTTAAAAATGGGTGAAGAGGGTGCTGATAAATGAAAAGGGAGATTGTGTTCATACTTGCTGTGGTATGGAGTCATGTAAAGCATGACTCAAGTCACCGAATCTTGTTTTGTAGAAGTCAGAAATCCATGGGTTGGTAATTAAATAAGGTTATTAACAATTAACAACTTCTGTAAAAGAACTATTAAAAAAAAAAAAAAAAAAAAAAAAAAAAAAAAAAAAAAACACCTTCCTCTCCTCCCTTACTGTGAATAGCAATTAGCATGCTGGTTATGAAGAAAATCTAACCTGAAACAGCTTTTCTTAGAGCTTATGCAACGTCCTGACATTGATTTAAATACACATTCACAAGCTCCTGGACTGACTCCTTATGCCTCCATCTACACTGCACAACTACAGACCTCTGCACACACTCTGGCATTTTCTTAAATCCCAATGGCAAAAAGCATGCTCCACAATGAGACAACAGCAATGCCAGCGCTATTCTTTCATCCCACACACTCTTAAACACCACATAAAGTGAAAAAAAATCAGAATCTGCAGCACTTCAAAAGCTCAGGTCTGTGCTTTTGCCTGAGCCCTGGGAGACACTGGATCCCAGAGACACACACCCTCCACAGAGATGGCTCTGTCACTACGCCCAGTATTAAAAAGGAGATTTTGAACCCGATTTCAGCTATTCTAGCAGGGTACCAGGACAGAAACAATATCTGAAGTATCCACACCAAAGCTATGTAGAGCTTTAAAAAGCAAGGACACATTAACCTGTATCCTCAAGTGATTAGGAAAGGCAGGTGTCCTGTGGCTGGGACAGAAGGCACTTAGAATAGATTTCCCCAGGAGGTCTGAGACATACCTGTATTAAACCACATTCAGGAGGCAAACTATTAACTCTTCATGGCTGGCTGTCACAAGACTGCAACCTTAACTAGATGGAGATCCACTTAGTAAATGTGGGATGTGATAGAAAGGGTATAACCTTTGATAATACAAGTTTCAAGGGTGACACTGGCATACTGGTAGGTTCACAGTCCTAGAGGTGTATTAACAGTATTCACCAAAACAGAATCCTATACATACAGTTGTTTTTTTTTTTCTCTCTTTTATAGTGATGTAGGAAGCAGCAAAGTCAAACTCCTTACAATACTTAATGCACCTCACTACAGAAAGCTGTCCAGAAAGAAGATAAAGTGATAAACAAGGAGCAAAACCTTCTGCAGAAAGATAGTGCACCAAACTGAAGGAGGATGGGTTTATTGGCAACTCTTACACCTAGCACTGAATTCAACTGCCAGCTCCAGAGACCTCTACACTTCTGAAGCTGGGAAAGGATCACTCCGTATTTTGTCCCATCTCTTACATTATTTAAGGCTCTTCAGAGGAGACTGACTCAGTTAGAGCCAATACACCCAACCCTACAGAACTTGGAAGAAATGAAAACTTCGCTTTCTACTCATTTGTTCCCTTTAATTTATATTGCATTTACTTTATAATTGTGAAACGACAAAAATAAATAAATAAATAAATAAAATCACCAGAGTGGGCGATATCATTTCAATCCCTTTGTAAGTCTAATTCATTTTCAGATCAGAGCTCCATGTACATACACTGGAAAGGCACACTGGGACATCAGCAAATTTTCCAAAAGTATTTTTTTCTGATATGTAATTATAGTTAAAATCAATCAAAACACATTGCAAGGCCCCTAAGTAATATAAAACCCTAGTCCTATGCAGCAGCCAGAGCTTTTCAAAGCATTTTAAAACTTTTTGCACAAACTGCTTCTTACCCTTTTCCAGTGTTGGCATAGAGCACGGGGGAAGTAGATACTCTTCTGCGTCCAATCTGAAGAGCAATTTGTATGTAGGCTTTTTAGTTTGTTTCCCCCACAGATAGCATCTATGATAACTATATAGGTTGGGTGGGGGTATTTTTTATATTTTGGCCTTAAACAGACAAGATAAGCTGTATTCTTTCACAGCTGGTATCTGAGTCCCAGCAGATCTCTATCTGCATGCAGTGTGACTATTTTCAAGCCAACAATGAATCACCAGCAGGAGGACGAGGCAGAGCGCTGGAGCACACATTCTAGGTAGTTGAGCTATAGAACAATCTCTATACAGTAATTTGGTTATTTCTGGAAGAAATGAACCATATGAGCAGCAGGTGTGTATGCTAATAGAATGACTTTGTGTTTTAATTAAGCTGTATTTCCCTACAGAGTAATTACATATGTTGTTTACTCAACTTTTTTTTTTTTTTTTCTAAAAAGAAAAAAAAACAATAATCTCTTTCCCAGGCTAGAAATGAAAGATCTTAAGAACCTTTTTAAAAAGTACAGAATAAACTTGGTAGACCATATACATACATGAAAAACACTTGCTAGGTACAATTTCAAAAAGGAATTTATATAACAGATGGTGTTATCTGAACTCCCATCAGAAACCGTTTCAGTTCAGATAATACCCCTGATTCTACTGAGTGAGAAATTTTACATTGATTGCCACAACTGTAAGAACACCAATCTACCCCAGCAGATATTGTGAAGTGCCATTTGAAATGGAGACTACAGAGTCTAAGGAAGAGAAGATATATTTAATGAGGCATCCACTTCCTAAGCTTCGGCAACAAACGGAGCATTTTCCCCGACAAATTTTCATCTCTAGACCCTCCAACTACCACGTTTCCCTCCAAAGTTGGTCTAATGGCAGACGTTATCTCCTGCTGCACAACTGGCCTCACTTCTGGCCTGCAGCTACCACAGCTATTGCTATTCTTCAGTGATTCAGCAATTATTCCCCATGATTCAGTGAATGAAAAAAAAAAAAAAAAAAAAAAAAAAAACAACACAAAACAAAGCCTTCCTCTACACCCATTTCTGCTGTGAAAAAGCACTACTATGTAAGCAATGTTAACATTACAGAACTGAAAATAACAATGCAGCCAGAAGACACCTGCTATTTCTTTAAGTATGTTACAACTGGGCTTTGCCTGTTCATACCAGGTGATGAGGGAAAATAGCATGGGAAGCAAGGCAATTCATGGGGGGGCAAAAATGCTCAGACCTGGAGGTGATCTGGCCAAACCTAACAATGGCATTTAGAAACACAGACACAGGAACAAAGAGCCAAATTCAGAAACACTGTGTGCAGGTGCAGCCCCATTGACACCTCTTATCCAAACTGTGTTCAGGGCACTTCTGAGCTTCCTACAAACAACACACATTGCTCTGTCTCCATCAGAGCTGCTGTGAAGTCCACCCTTGGGAAAAGAAACCTGCTGCATGCTGAAAGAGAATAATGCCCAATGAGCAATATTTAATAGAAGGGATTTCATAGGGCTTTTTTTCATTCCTTCTTTGTACAGAATTACACATATTTAGATACCTTTGCATTTGTCTTAAATATAGTTTCACTAGAGACACTGCTCTGGGTGTCCCTGTTGGAGCAGAGAGACCTCAGAAGACCTCCAGAGGTCCCTGCCAACCTCAACCATTCTGTCATTTCCCAGAAAATAAAGATGGGAGATCATCCTATATTCCGGGAGAGATGCATCAACTACATGTCATACAGCTATTAAACTGAAAAATTGAAGTCAAAAGAAAATCAGAGGGTGTTTCTAAGAGCTAAAAGCCTAATTTTACCATGCCTCTCTTGTGCAGGCATATCTTTCTTGTAATATTTCAGTAAGAATTTAATTTTTTTTCAGGATTTTTTTTTCTGTTCATTGTCCATGTGAGATTTGTGATTTTCTGTCAGTGCAGCGCTTCTCTACATCCTGGAACAGCTATTTCAGCAAATTTCTTGAAATGAGGAGTATGTATAAATCAAGGTTTGTAAACAGCTAGCAAATCCAGCTTACAGTCACAACGATGCTCTCTGTAAATTTCAGACTAAATAAGTATATAAATGATATATTCAAAGTACTTGGTTTATTTTGAAAAAGCCAGAGATTGGGAAAGCAAACCAGGAAGGTTTTTTGTTTCTGTTTTTGTTCTTGTTCTTGTGTGTGTGTTTTGTTTTGTTTTTTTGTTTCCCCCAAAATGAAAGATTTTATTTTAGAAGCACACTTTCAAATGCTGTCAAGCTTGAATCTAACTTACCCAATGACTTTCCAATTTCCTCAAACTAGCAGAATAGCCAATAAGAAACTTAAGAGAGAATAGTTATTGTATTGGCAGGAATTGGCAATGGGGTAATTTGGTTATAATTAATCACAGCCAGGATGGAGTCTTCCCATATCTACTGAAACATTTTCAGTGTGCTTTTTTTTACAACTTTAGAACATGTATTTACTATTGCTTGTGGTTAACTTGCTCTGTGTGTTTTGATCTTAACCCTGACCACACAAATGCTGGTGATTTTAATATCAAACCTATTGAAATCACAATAAACTTCACAGGAGGCTTTCAGTACAAGGAGTTCATAAATGAACAGCAGGGAGGAAAAATGGCCAATTTTGATAATCACATTTTTTAGAAAGACCCTAAGAATCACAATATACTACTCAAAACATTAGCTAAACAGAAGATATACTACCCAGAGACAGTAACCACTACCAAATATCTGTAGTCCAACTGCGTAAGAGATGCAAAATGAGCTGATCAGAAAAATACTACTTTTAGGTTTATCACATTGTACCAGTAAACCTCAAGCAAAATTGCTAACATTATCTCACGTCTCTCATTTTTCCTCTTCATTTGCTACTTAACATTTATGCATTTTTACAGCTAATTCTATCACTGCTCCTCAAAATCTCAGATTTGGACTCAACAACTATTCATTTGGAACTTTATAAGTTAAGTGATCCTCACATTCTGACTCCATGGTCAACACTGAGAATAATTAGCTAGTGCCAAAAAAGATGCAGAATAGTAATCAAGAAGCCAGGCACAATTTACCACCTCTGACAACACAGAATTTCTCACGAGACACCCTCAACGAGTAATGACTTGTGCCTAGCTTCAGTTACAGCTTTGCCTGGGTATCCTTTCTGCCACCAATTTCTGTGTTTCCAGAGACTAAAAAAAGATGCAAGATTACTCAGCAGAGATGCCAGAAATGCTGCACTACTAAGGAATTTCTTCATCTCTCAGTGGAACTTCTCCATTTTACATAGAAACTAGTTTTTGCTGTAGGATACACATCAGTATTTTTCAGATCTCATCTTCAAAAAGAAAACAGGAATTTAATATTTTCAGTTAAGGTGTTTCTGTCACAAAAGCCATCTACAGCACGTGAAAACCCCATCACAAAGGGAGCTGGATGGAGCAGGGAATAATACTGTAATTATAAGGTACCTAATTAACACACAAATATTGTTCTCGGTGTTCTGAGGTTATCATTTCTGTGGTGGAGGCACAGGCAATGGAAGAAATGCAAAACAAAACAGACTTCAAATTATGTAATTAAACTACTCTTTCTTCCCTTCACTAAGGGAAAACAATACACAACAAAGGAAATGCATGTGATTGTCTCACACAGTATTAGATTGCTTCCTTTGCCTCCCTGTTTCTTGCAAAAAGCATAGCAGTCTGGTCTCGTCCATTCAGGTGAATTAAGACACTGATCCTGAGTAAGTGAACGGGAAATATGGAAATTCAAGCATTATGGATATAAGAAACAAGTGACAAGTCTCAAATTCCTCAAAGGCAGATGCTACACTGCAGTCGTCATCTCCAACAGCCTGCTGGCCCCTGTCCTCCTCCTCCTGGCTGTGTGGAGGAGAAGGACCAGCTGCTTTACCACATCTGTAATGTGAAGACGTGGCTCCACAACACCTGAATGTGACAGGAAAATCAGCCATCCTGATCAATTGGAATTGCCATATAAGCCTGGTGCAGCCCACATCGTGCATGTCAATCTGTGAAAAATAATAATTAAAAAAAAAAAAAAAAAAACTTGGAAGACCTAAAAGGTGGTTGGTTGACCATAACTCTCCAGTGCAACAGTTTTCCAAAGGGATGACTGGGGTCCTTGAAGAACAGAACAGAGATTATGGCATGATTATATTGCTACGTACTTGGTTAGACTGTGATTGAAACACCAGACCGATGTTTTGTTTTCTTAGTGTAACCCAGGGGTCCAGAAACCAAGAATACTGATGAAAAAAAAAAATCAATTAAAGGGCTAGAAGATATACTGTAACATTACAAGTTACAGTAGACCCTAATTGAAAAATTTACATGTAAATTGGATGTTCTTCCAAACACGACACTCTATTTTCCATGGGAATTAGTTTGGGATACCTCCGCAGTCTAGAAAATACAACCAAATTATGACAAGAACTCCTTTGCAATATCCAACTGAGGACATTTTCATGGCTAAATTACCCATCCTGGGCACAGCCTAATTTTGCACTGAGAGTTGATAAGTGAAAAACAAAACAACACAGGACCTTCATTTCTAGCTTAAATTAGTTTTCTCTCAACAGAAAAGTTATTTCTGTTTAAATGTGAAATATGCAAACAAGTATTATGCAATTTTGCTTGTTTCTTTCCTACTTAGCATCCCAGAGCACTGGCATCAATTCTCAAGGAGATTTAGCTAGCTGAAATGTGAGATTATATGGATCTCTGACTTTTTTTCTTCCTATATTGAGACAAAATTAGTTTTTATCTGTAAGATTTTAGAAGTAAGATTTTTAACGAATTGTATGTAAGAATTTACAGAAATATTTGCCTCAAAAAGAAAAAGTTTCACATAATCAGACTGTTGAAGAAAATTTGAGTAGAAGGCAATTTTAGCCTCTGCAATGGGAGAACACTCAATTTACTACAGTCTTAATGTACTCGCATACACATGATGAGCCACATGGAATAAATGTAAATTGACTTCCACACAATATTCAGTGAAAAAGAACCAGAACAGTGAAGTATGTCACTGACTGTGCACCCAAAGTGCAAACTACTCAGAAAATGCTTTCGTGTGCAGCTTACTTAATATCCTACCTTTATATGATTAACAGTTTTGCTTCGATATTACAAAAGAAAGTTGTAAATCTGATAGAATTCACTATGCAGCTGCTGTGGAAAAATACCAACGCAATCTTTATTTCTCCTCTCCTGGTATTTACTTGGAACATATTTCTGACAAGTTTAGTAGCTAGTCCTCCTCTTCAGATTTCTTACCAAGTCACTTAAACATTACAAACTGATATATTATTACACATACTGATGAGACTATTCAGAATTCAAATGCTGCACTGTTCTCTAGAAAATTCACAGTACACAGATTGGGGTTTTATGATCCCCCAAGTCCAAATTTACAAAGCCCAATGATGCCACTAAGAAATAGACGAGCTTGCTGATGGTAGATTTTCACTTGATGAAACACAGTTCCTTCCTCTTGCTGTTTGGATGACATGCACTATGCTGTACATTTGTTCTTGCTGAAAAAAAAATAATTTCAAGAAGTAAGTACACAGGGTTTGTCATACTAGTCTTATGGATTTCCTTGCAATCATATTTTGAGAGTATTATCTTATCTGTGCTAAAATAATAAAGTCAGAATTTATGGGGGGAAGAGGACTTGAAAAACCTTTCTGGCAGTAATATATTTATTTCAGCTGAAGGCCTTTAGTATTACTTAGATTTTCAGAATCAGACAGGTGTAATTTCATTTATTGAGTGTTTTCTCTATATTTTGCAGCAGGATAACATCAAGAATAAAATGAAACTGATTTATAATGTAATGCACATGGAAACTGAATGCATTTAGAAATCTGACTATGATTTCAGTCCAGGTAAATTCGGAAACATCAATATACACTAGTAAGAACAGACTGCTGTGGTACCTGGTAATATTTGATGATAAAAACATACCACAGAGACTGTGTGGCTGACTTTTATGTGCATGTCCAGCTTTTAAAATCTGCAAGAAAACCCAGAATGAGGAAAAACTCATTTGAGAGTATTTGATTCCTCATCTGAGTTGAAAATTACCTGAACAAACCGTGGAAATATTGGAAAATTACCTGAACAAACCGTGGTCTAGCAGATATATAACTGGTGTTCACCTTTGGCAGTGCTGCTTTGGGCCACTACATTTACTGTAGGTCATTGAAGCAATTAATGATATTCTACTGGACAACCTATTGTGGACAGGAAAAATACCCTTCCAACACAATTCTCATGAATACTGAAATGTGAACACTGAGCTCTTACATGGTTTTTTTTAGGAACTGCACTGAAGAGAACAGAAAGCATAAGATACAGGGAACAAAAAGTTCTTTCCATACCACTTCCTTGCTATCCCCCAGTACACTTATGTGTATTCTTACCATTTAAGCCATTCAGCCTCTTACCATCTTAGCCATTTAGGAAGCATTCAGCCAAAACACAGGTTTGCCCTACAGGTGATAAGCTGATGTGCCCAGCAGCTAAGACCATGACTTAGACAAGTTGAATGTCCTCTGGTGATACAACTGCTGATTATCAGGGAATGCTGGTTTAGAATGAGCAACTAACTTTTGCATGGCTACAATTAGAAGTGATACATTCACTTACAGTATTTGGGAAGAAGTTCAGTTTGATCCAAATGCTACAGTATGGAAGGACTCCCACGTACAACTCATGGGAAGGGAAAGAGAGTCCAAGAGGAAGAATACAGAAGCAAATCAGATCACCAGAAGCAGCAGAGGAGTGGCTGAGTGAAGATGTGAAGTTATACTCTAACTTATTGCCATGCAAAATAAATGTTTATTATAGCATTTGGGACTAGTATGGGGGAGCAGATGCAACTGTGGAGCCCTGTGGTGTTACTTATTTTCCATCCCTACCTTAAGCATGTCAGGATTGGAGCTGGAACATTGTGTCCTCCTTTTTCACCACCCCTGAATGTCTGGGAGCAGCTGCAATGACACTGGGCACCGATTGCAGGGCTCCAGTGGATGCCAACTCACAGCGAGCTGGAAGGACTGAGCAGAAATTGGCAGTATCCAGAGCTGGGACTGGAGGACTGCATCTGAAAGAGGCTTATAGGAAAGGCCACTATTACCCATTGCTGAGCTACAGGAGAGCTGATTTTCCACAAGGCTGGGAAATTAGACACTATAGAAACAGACCTCTTGTAACGTCACCTGAGAGCAGGATTCATCTCTTTAATCACCAGTTTAAGCCAGTCATCTGGACTCTTGCTATATTTGATGGAAAGGGATAAATATCACCAGAGGTGATTCAGCCCACCAATTTTTGCTAATTACCTTAGGATGATATAAGCCATCCTCTGGAGGAGTCTCTTCTTTTCTATTGATTATTGAACAGGCCTGAGGTACTTGCCAAGGCCAGCTGTTAGATGATAATTAGGTTAGGTGAGACCAAACAGTCACAGAAAACAAACTGGAGACTTGTCGAGTTTAAGAATTGGTCCCATAGCCTTTTCATAAATGTAGGAGGTATCAACAAAAATATCCCTAGCAAGATTTCATCTCGCTGAAATAACTTCCATATTTTCTTTTTCCTTGCAGAAAGCATATGTGATGTCATTGGAAAGACATGCCTACATAATTCTTCAAAGGATACAGAAACCAAAATCAATGGGAGAGGAAACATAGAACATGTTTATGCACCAAACACGTGACTCCATGGTATCTCTGAAACACATCTGTGGGGCCTTCCACATTGCTGTGCCTGTTCTCATGACACATTTGAGCTACATACATATGCAAATAGTCTCCAAACCTTAACCCAGCAGCACTTCTAAAGCTTCATGTTGCACTGAAGTAATGGTAGAAGCTTTTTGTTGTTGAGAGAGAAGTCTTCTGGGGGAGAAGGGTAGACTCCTCTACTTAATGCAGCTATAAACACAAGTAAATGGTAGAAACATGAAATAAGTCCATAAACTTAATACTATGAAACAAATAAATGCAATTTCATTTCTAAAACTCAACTCTATCCCACCTATGCTTACATTCATACACGTGTGCACATACTTGCATGCTCTCTGAATAGGTCCTGCAGCAGTTCTGACCCAAGGAATTCCGTCCCAGAGCCATCACTAGAAGGACAGAAAGCTGGTCTTGAGACCACCTCATCTAGGTCCCTGCCTGAAGACACTCCATCCCCTCTGCTGTCTCTAATCAGCCCACACATGTGCGTTAACTATCCCCATTGTTCGAGCTTCCCTAAAGCCAAGCTCTCCTGTAGCAATTTCAATCCACCACTTCCTCTCCTGTCTGCAGGGAACATGCAGAATAGTTTATCTATGCTCTGCAGCACTGCTTCCCTTACTGTCTCCCCTATCTGCTCTCCTTTGCGGGGGCGGGTGCCTAGCCATGGAATTTCCATCTGTTCATTAGTATAAGAGCAATATGCTTTTATACAGATCTTGGGTAGATAATGTCCTAAATAATTTTAAAAGAACGGATAAATTCATTTAAACAGCTAAATTCAGAACAGATAAATTAATTCTAGTGTTGCTTAAACCTGTTTTGTCTGTGTAGTTGATGTACAGTCTGTAAATAAAGCCCTGTTTAATGCTTTTACATTGCTTCAGCTTCTAATCCAAATTCTAATTAATGATATTCTTCTCTCTTTCTCTGCCTCACAGCAGCAACAACTTGCAGTGAAGTTGATGGCACTTTGAGATGGACATTTTTACATTCAGATTAAAGCCATCTCAGCTACAGACAATGGCCCAAACAAGTGAATTACATGTCAGACTTATCACTCAACAGCAACGGGGTCTTCCTATATTCTGCAGTCACAACTTGCATTAGAATTATGGATACGTCTGTCTGTATAGGTGTTGGCCTTGTTTAATAAACCTGTGATTTTCTGCAACCAAAGCTAGCTTGTGCAGTGACTTATTCTGAAGTGTCATCCAGAAATATCACTTGGAGCCATTAAAAGCAATCCATTCGCTCTCTCACACCTCTTCACTTTGTAATCAAACAAACGTAATCACTTGTTTTTCTTGGTGAGACAGCTGTGCCCTGAAATTCTCACCTCTACCTGCTTCTGTAAATCCATCTTCCACATGCCTGGATCTCCTACATGAGCAATGTGAAAGGCTTTTAAATTTTGTTAGACCCTGTTATGAACAGAGGGGCATGACACTCGGGAAGCAATAAATAAATAAAAATTGCAAGCAGATTTATTACACAAGAGACAGTAGAAAGAAAAGCAACGAAAACCCCCCAACAAAGCAGCAGTTCATTTATCAAAGATCTATTCATCCAAATACGGCACCACTCCAGCAAGACACACTAGTTTGAGCAGAGCTTTAAATATGTGACTTGTCAAACAGAAGTCAACAGCTTAAGTGATCTGCTGGACAGGGAACTAAATAAAACGGATGTATTATTTCATTTAAAAACAGATTTGTTCCATAAGGCCTTCCTGTGAAATATTGTACAGCACTTGAGGCCTCAGAAGTCAGCACTGATTTTCCTATCAGAGAAAACCTAGTGAGAAAATATAAAGAGAAATGAGAGGGATCATTGAAACGATTCATGAGTTATGCAGTGATTTCAGTTATTTATAAACTAATTCACTATTTTTCTGGAACCACTTTGTCCAAAGGATTTCCTCACTGCAAGCCACCCGACTGGTACGAACATAATGAAAAATAATTTCAGCCTACATCACTGCTAAACTGGCAGAAGTCATGCCTGAGAACAGAAAGCACCATCGCTTCATCAGCAAACTTGCTGCCATCCCTAAATGATATCCTTCTTTAATTTTCTACCCTGTTTCAGCAGAGCATGTACTGCTTATTCCTCTATGCAGAGCGGAGCCGACAATGGGCTGACAGTGCTCACCCTCTGAAAACTCCATTAAAAAAGCATTAAGATGGTGATACAGAACAACAAAAGCAATGGAGAGCTCTGCTCCTGGAGACAAGTACCATATGCCCTCTCATACTTTTCCCAACACTACGCATTATGTGATCGGGTTGCTTAATTATGCTGAGGTGTTGAAAATGTATATGTGTAAGGATAGACTGGGAAGCCCCGAGGTTAAAATATATTCATGTAATTGTTATTAATACATGTTGGATGCATGAATAAAGCAGGATAACCTGTGATCTATTTAAAATAAAAAGTTTGTTTTTTAAAAAATATTTGACTTACATGTATAGTGAAACAATGCCTTACCCTGTTATTTCACTGAGGAATAGGATTGTTTGCTATTTTCCCTTTCCCCTCTTCTTTCTTGCCTTCCCTGTGTCCATTTGTCTAACTAGGTTATATATACAAAAAAGTCTACAACTGCCAGCAGAGGCTTTAGTGATGTTGAGAGGAACTTTAGCTGACACTGACTCTTCAGATGCTGACTGACCTCTTTGAAGAGCTGCATCACCCTGGAAAATGCAAACACCACAGCCGTTAGCAACCCACATCTCTCATCAAAATTCTGCCTTCTCGTGGCCTGCTCACTGAGGCCAGCTGCTTCTGTCTGTGTTTACAACAAGCTTCTGAGAACAACTCATCAGAAGTTTGGGCTCTAATGGTCACAGTCTGAATTTCTCCTCCTGCTAGCCCAACAGATAATGAAGCTGGAAAAATAGGTATTGTAAATAAATTCTGTGATAAAGACAGCCCTCACTTTGGCCTGAGATGGTTTTAATCTACTTTTTCATCCTAAGAAATCTCTGAGGATGTCAGAAGCAAAATGTCAGGGCTACTTATTTGCTTTTTTGCCTGCTCTGTGCAAGGATTGCTTAATTCCAAATGAAATAAATGTGCCAGAGCTGAATTAGCAATGGATGGGGCTCAAAAGCATCACTGAAATGCATTGCCACTGCCCTCCGTGAGCTTGCAGCAGGTCATTATAAAACCTGAGCTCCATAGACAGCTAAAGAGAGGTCATAGAATCATAGAATATCCTGAGTTGGAAGGGACCCTTAAGGGTCATCAAGTCCAACTCTTGACACCGCACAGGTCTACCCAAAACACCGCACAGGTCTACCCAAAAGGTCCCAGGTCCCTCAAGTTTCAACAAAGAGCCCAGGAGGAAAAGCCACAAACCAAAACAGTGCTATTAAAGCAATCAGCCTCACCATGTCAAGGTCCTACTTAAACAGACTTGACCTACCACACCTTTTCATGTGGCAGAATCAGAGGCTGGGACTGGTGCTGTCTAACTGCCTACATTTCGTCCTAGTAAATGGATTTAAAATATGCCCTAGCTATATAAAATAATAAAACGGGAACATTTTAAAAATATATGCTGTGTGGATTGATTTGTACTTGTCACTTTAAATGATGTAAATTACAGATCTATAGTTTTGTAAGAGAAAAACTCCAACAATTCTCACCGTACCTTTCATCTATAATATCGAAGTGCTCCAAGAAAGCTGGCAAGTGGCTCTGCAAAGGGAAATGTGGCGTAGAGGCACGGATCTACAGAGACTGAGTGGGTGCCCCAGCGCAGCATGGAGCTCCAGCAATCCCCACCCCAAGCACAGTGCCAGGCGAGGACGGCCACAACGACTCGAAGTTCTTCAGAGCAGGCCAGTGTCATCAGGGAGAGGAGCCAGGTCATTCAGAAAGCACCACGAGGAAAATCAGCAAGCATGAAAGCATGAACTGCAAGAAAAGAATGGAGAATCTGGGATTTATTTATTTATTTATTTTTAATTATAAAACGATGTGAACCCTCCGAGATAGCAGTTTTTGATTATGCAAAAGGTTGCTGTCACAGAGAAGGAACAAAACTATTCTTCACAGGATAGGACAAGAAGGGTTAAACTGCAGCTAGGGAAATTCAGTTTAGACAGTAGGGAAATCTTTCTAGCTGTCAAGATAGTTCAGCATCAAAATCAATTGCCAAGGGAGAGTGGAATCTCAATCACAGGAGGGTTTAAGAACAGGCTTGCTAATTAACTGTCAGGCATGGTTTAGATATAATTGCTCCAGCTGGGGCAGGGGGCTGAACTACCTGACCTCCTAAGGCTCCATCTAGCTCTATCTGCATTGATCATAAGATCTCCAGAGCCTCAGAATAATCCAAGTCCCTCATAAATTATATAAAGAGGGAATATATATATATATAAAAGCAAGCATAAAAGCTAATTACTGATGCTACGTCTGTACTATGTTGCTGCTGTCTTAATAATTTTAGAATTAAATCTATAATGTTACGTCTAATAATAACATATAATCAAAAAATTTAACGTATACCAGTATGGATATTTTAGTCTGATTTTAATGTGCGGCACAGACTTATATTTTAATTCCATTTATTTTTGGTATTTAAACCCTTCATTGATGACAGACTGTGATCACATTTTTGTACAGACCCTAGCAGGACCTGAGGCCCGTATATGTGTAATACACATGTATGTATATGCAGGAGTACACAGGCAACAGAGATAATGCAAGACAGTTCTTTCTAATCCTCTATTCTGTTAATCACATATTAAAACCACCTAGCAATATTGCAGTATCACTGAGAGATTAGTCCTGACCCAAGCACTCCTGAAGATCTTCAGCTTTGTTTCCAAGTGGCAGATGGAAAGAAATATTCTTGCAGGACACCTCTCCCAGCATTACACTATTCTACAGAAATGAAAAATTAAAATTCATGCAACTGAGACTAATTTGACAAGACCCCTTTCCCTACCCTATCTGTAATTAGCATTGCTGTCATGATGCAGCAGTCCATCATTCTTTTTTACTTACAGAAAACTGGTCAAACTCTTACTCCTTTCAGTCTGCATAGCTAAATGGCTAAGAGGCAAAAAGAAATTGGATCCTTTACTTTCGGAATCCCCATTCTCTTTGTTAATTGCAACTGCAGAGGAAAAAAAACAATGTAATAAAAAGTAATAAAACTAGCTTTGAAAATCTGATTAAAATATGAAGGAAAAAAAAGTTATATCTTTCTTCAAGAACACCCCAAATATTGCAAAGGATGCACAGGTGGAACCTTAATTTGAGAAAGGCCAAGTGTGATCGTGGCAGAGAGATGCACTGCAGCATTTTCACAGTGGTACTTGGTGGGCTGCTGGACCCCAGGCCTGCAGGCACACGCATGGAGATTTATTTCCTTGGTGGCAGTCAGTTTGGTTGACTGTCCCCACGGGAGAAGCTTCTGGCCAGCATCACTGTTTAGTCAGGGGAGCCAGACCTCTCCAGGAGGTTATCCAGAGATCCAGGGCAAGTATTTGCTAAGCTGCTAATTGCTTTTTTGAAATCATCCTCTGGCAATGCCTCTTCCCGTACATTAGGCAGGCTCCACAGACAATGCAGACCCACAATTTAAAGATTCTCCGGGCAGAAAGACATCCTTGCTTCATAACTTTGTTTAGCCTAAGGGTATCGAGAAGTTTGGCAGATCTTGCTCGACTCAAAATACATGCATTTTGCAATACCACTGCTTCTCCGCAGTCACCTTTTTAATTTCTCACATTATATGCTATATTGGGTATTGGAGATTCATATTTGTGTTTACACTTTCCACTTAGCCCTTTAATTTTGTAGTCGTAGTGCTGGCTCCATTTTATTTTTTTCATTTTTTTTAATTGGAAAATACTGGTAGCAGGATAAATTAGTCATTTGAATGAAGTGATTTTTTTTTTTCTTTTTTTTTTTTTGTTCTGCTCTCTAAAATAAAATCTTGCAAAGAGTAATACATAGGCACATACACATCACAAAATATTGGGCCTAGATACTGAAACTTGTAGAAAAAAAATACTGACAGTATTGACTGGAACAACTTACTATTCCAAAAAAGAACAAGCCCAAGAATTCAAGAAAAAGGGAGAACTGAAATAAAATTTAGCAAAATCCCAAATCACTGTAATCTTTACTACACGCATTGCTAACCAGTGGCTGGCTCTCTTTAGTGTGCTCTTTTCCATGTGAGACTCTGGGTAGCAAAGTAGAATATCTGACAAGCTCTGGGTGCTGCTTTACTTTTTATTACACCACTCTGTTCTATATTTTTGTTAAAAACAATTCTATCCTTGCATTACAAGAGCAATTCTTCTGAAGGCTGTTGAACCCTTGGTGAATACCAAACATGAAAGAGGCAATGCAACATTTGTCAGTGACGTCCCTACAGCCTGTCATTTACCTGAGAAAGCTTTTTGGTAAATATTTCAAAGAACAATAGATGAAGACATCTTAAATGTGGACTTCTTATCCCACAAACAACACATTTTTAGTATAAAGCAAATATTTGTCATATGAATTAAATGCAATTCCCTCAAAGTTGCTTTTTTCCCCCTTGTCTGTTTTAATAAAATTTATAATCCCTTAATAATCTCTACCATTTCACATAAAAGCTGTTGCAAAAATACCAGTATCAATCAAATACGTAGCTAGTAGCTTCCATATCTGCATTTAGAAGTACAGTAAGTGCCTGTTAAATATATGATTATTTTAGAACTGCTGCAGTATGACAAATGAGGAAGATAAGAAGCCATTTGTTTGGAGTTGCAGGTTTCCAAGAACTCCACTGAAATGTTTATATTGCACACTGCTACGCCGTAACGCACGATAAAAGGAACAAGAGTGTTTACTGACTTCTTAATGAAGAAAAAAAAATCTGGCCAGTTGTTCAACATAAGATAGAGTTTATTAGATTGTCTGCTTCTGTAGTAAACAGATCAGTACTTTGTACACAGGTTATTTTATCTAAGGCTATGTTATATTATTCTCTGTGGGTGCTGTCCATGATAAATGTTTGTTTTCTTATGGGTGAGGGACCATAAAAATAAAAATAAAAAATACAAAGAGCAAGAGAAGGAGTTTTTAAGCTTCAAGTACATTTATCTGTGGGCTACAAAGGCAAGTCACTGGAAAACGCAAATTCCATAGAGAAGGTTATATTGGTTCCTTAGGGACCAGGACGATGGATACAATGACCTGGGTTAAGTAAGAATCATTGCCTTCATGAAGATGCTGAAACGAACTGCATCAGAATCTATCTGGACTTTTACTACTTTCCTTAGACATGGCTGGTTAAAACAGAGAAACAAAACACCCTCGGGAAAGGCTACTGTAGCAGCTTCCCTTTGCCACGAACCACCAGAAGTACCCTCCTTACACCACAGCACATGCAGTCTTACACTGTATCACATTTACCCAAAGCTACTGAGTAATTTCTGAAAGTTCTTAAATGCAGTGTTTTAGTTTTGCTAGCTACACAGAACATATTTGGTCTATGTTAAAGAAAGCTACCCAGACAAATAAAATGGTATGTCTCTAAATGCTATAATTCATGACCTTTTAAACAATTGCCACAATTTAGATAATCCATCAATCCATTTCCTTTTCTCTGGAGGTACGCCATCAAATTTACTAACATTAAATCTCTTTTACATAAGGTATATTTCAGAAAAACAAACTAAAATTATTGGGTATGTTATTTTAACAGGCAATTTTCAGAATCCAACATCTGACATGAGTATATTCAACTCTGAGGATTAAATAAAGAAAAAAGAATTGTAGAATCAGCAAAGGTTAAGTATCCCGAACTCATATCAGTTTCTTTATAAACCTAGAATTGAAAGCATATCCAGTAATGATTTAAAGAACTAGCAAGAGAGATATCTCCACCACAAACTGCCAAACTGCTGAGCTGATACCTGTGAGACAGAAAGGAACATGAAGCCTCTTGTTCCACCACCGTTGTTTGACTAATTCCTATCCTTTTTATCCCAAAGGTCCCCTGCTCAGAAAAGCATTTTTTTGTTTGTTTGTTTATTTATTTTCTTTAATTCATCAACTTTGATGACCATCAGGCTATGCTTCCCATCATCAACCTATGGCACTATGTCTCCTGAAGGAATCCGAGCGTCCCCACTGCTGAGTGTCCCCCTATAAAATAGGCCTTGAGTAAGTCCACAGCTGTGCTTCCTGTCGAGTTCTCAACCTTCCTACCCAACTATGCTCTTTTTGCTCATACTCTCCGAATTGCTTTTTTTGGTCATTCTTTGCATTCCAAGTTCCTGAGCTAATCCTGAGTTCCTCCTGGATTTGTCACCTTTGAAGCCTTGTCACATAGCTAGGGGCTATGTGCTGGCATGATTACCTGTGTTCTGTACTTAGCTCTACAAATATTTATCTCCCCTCTCTTACTGTGCCACCAAGCCTATTAGAGTTTCCTTCAAGAGGAAACACAAAGCTGTCTAGTTTGTTAATCCAGATTAAGCACTAAGTAAACACACACTGAAGAGCAGTACTTCACCAGTGGCTAAAATAACTCACCCCACAGGAAGAAGAATGCAGAATGGGGCTGCAGAACATTCACTGCCTCTGCCCTAGCCCTCATCCACATAAGTCAAAGGCTGAATATCAAACAAAATTAATGTTTTATGAAGCTTGCGATGAAGAAAATACTAAAATTAACAAAAATAACCTATGTATGCACTTGCATTAGACATATGAAACAGTCTTTGACCTAACTGCTTCAAAATAGTTCATAGACTACCAGTTGCTGTAGTTGCAGGATGTTTATTTAAAACACAGAATACAGATTAATTATATAAAATCAGCAGAGTTAAAAGAGGTATGTTTTGAAATTATCAAGGAGGCTGTTGTTGTGTTATAGAATCAAAACCAAAAAAGAGTTTTGATTCCACAAAGATAGTTTACTAAGTCCCTGCCTTCCTTCCTAATTCCAGCTCTTGATCAGCAGTTCACTGCACCCCAACTGTGCTGAGGCAGTTTTTACAATTTTATACACTATAAATCAGATGAAGAATAACTGAATTCACGGAAGCAGATGCCATATTATTGACAGGGAGTTGGTAAGTGGGGGAAGTCTAAACTGAAGACATCAGGGTAGCTATCTCAGAGTTGGTCAATACAAACCATTGCATCTCATGTTGTCTAACACTGTCAATTAGACAAGGTAAAAAGGAACTGTAGGTATCAGTCAAACCATGAACATCCCTGGGCTCCAAACTGTGAACCTTACTAGTGAGATATGTAAAGAAAGCAACAAGTGGGCAAGACCTTACATTGCTTTTTGTCTCTGCTCAACTCAAAATAATCTGTGGAGTAAGTAAATTATCATTTTTAGCACATATTAATTGCATAACGGCTTCTCCATATAATGAAAACTCTGAAAAGTTTATAAATCAATATTTACTTCATTTACATACATCACATCTGTGGGCATATTAATACAACTAAGATAAACTGAAAGCTTATGACTGCAGATTGTTGTAGGATTGTTTTATCTTCGTGACAGAAGAGAACAACAATTTCGGTTTGTTCTAGATTTTGAAATTATTTTTATTTTTTGACAAGATATTGATATGAATATTTATGTTCTGTTAAGTCTCATTCTGAACGCTCCTCAAAGTTTAGGAAAGCAGGGCTGGTTGGGACTCTCTGGGCTATCAGTCACAGGATCCACTTAAAACTGTTTGACAGACATTCAATCCAGAACGGTTTGTAGGATGTGCCTTTAACCTACCTACAAAGGGTCAAAAATGCTGTGCAAATCATTGTGGGGAGACACACCTGAGGCCCACAAAAAGACCAAGAGCTACAAAAGCTGTTGTGCTACAGAAAACCAGGAAATCAAAGGCATTGTCAGGTCCCAAGGCCCTGACAAAGAGATTTTCAGATGAAATTTCCAGATGCTCCAAGGAAGCAAACCATTCCCCAGACTCCAGTGCAAGGGAAAACCCCAAGTGGTCCTTGCCAAAGATGATGTGAGAGAAACAGCATTGACTGTAAAAAACAGTTATTGTGTGGAGACAGACCTATGGGGAATTTTGTACCAGCAAGGCTACTACACATTACAATATTGTTTCACATGGAGCTGAAATCAGAAATGCCCAAAGTTACGGCTGACTATTGCCTGCAGCTGTGTAAAGTTACTAATTGCACTCCATTTCCCATGAAGCAGCAATCTACATCCTGCCAGTTAAAGAGAGGCTATCAAACCAGTTTCAAATTCACATCAGTAAGATTTTTAAACGAGACCAGCTTTTTTAACATCACTTGTTATAGTTGAGCAAGCACATAAAAATAATCCTCTTTTCTAAACATTTCATATGACATCTTCCTTACCTTTGCCAAATAAGTTATTTTTTCCCTTCTCCTATTCTCTCATCAGCCTTCTACTTCTGCTTTGCTGCATCATCCACTCTCACTGTAACTGAAGAAATAGTATTTTTATCACTGCCACTAATTGATTGCCATACGCTGCATTCAGATTTAATTCCATAGCCCTATTATGAGAAGTACCGCTCTCCAGTTTTATACCAAGACCATTTGAAATCTTAGATCATTTAGCCTGGCACATAACCTGTCAAATCTTTTGCATCCTGGCCTGTGTGAGCCTGTTGCAAAGGAACACAGCACCAGTGATGTTTGTTTCCCAGACCAGTTTGTTGCATCTCTCCGACCACCTTCGATTTCAGTGTGCACAACCAAACTGAAAAGTCCACATTCAAGCCCTTGCATTCAGGATGGATGTGCTCTTATTGCTCAGCTATAAGGTTATTTCACAGCATTAGACACCAAACCACATAATGCTGACTCCATAAACATCAGAATTACTTTACACAGAATTTCTAGGTTGGAAGAGACCTCAAGATCATCGAGTCCAACCTCTAACCTAACCCTAACAGTCCCCACTAAACCATATCCCTAAGCTCTACATCTAAACATCTTTTAAAGACTTCCAGGGATGGTGACTCCACCACCTCCCTGGGCAGCCTGTTCCAGTGCCTCACAACCCTTTCAGTAAAGAAGTTCTTCCTAACGTCTAACCTAAAAATCCCCTGGCGCAACTTAAGCCCATTCCCCCTCGTCCTGTCACCAGGCACGTGGGAGAACAGACCAACCCCCACCTCGCTACAGCCTCCTTTGAGGTATCTGTAGAGAGCGATAAGGTCGCCCCTGAGCCTCCTCTTCTCCAGGCTGAACAAGCCCAGCTCCTTCAGCCACTCCTCGTAGGACTTGTTCTCCAGGCCCCTCACCAGCTTCGTCGCCCTTCTCTGGACTCGCTCAAGCACCTCCATGTCCTTCTTGTAGCGAGGGGCCCAAAACTGAACACAATACTCGAGGTGCGGCCTCACCAGAGCCGAGTACAGGGGGACAATCACCTCCCTAGCCCTGCTGGTCACGCTGTTTCTTATACAAGCCAGGATGCTGTTGGCCTTCTTGGCCACCTGAGGACACTGCTGGCTCATATTCAGCCGACTGTCCACCATCACTCCCAGGTCCTTCTCTGCCTGGCAGCTCTCCAACCACTCATCTCCCAGCCTGTAGCTCTGCTTGGGGTTATTGCGCCCCAGGTGCAGGACCCGGCACTTGGCCTTGTTGAACTTCATGCAGTTGACCTCAGCCCATCGGTGCAGCCTATCCAGATCCTCCTGCAGAGCTTTCCTACCCTCGAGCAGGTCGACACACGCACCTAACTTGGTGTCATCTGCAAACTTACTGAGGGTGCACTCAATGCCCTCGTCCAGATCATTGATGAAGATATTAAAGAGGATCGGCCCCAGCACTGAGCCCTGGGGGACGCCACTAGTGACCGGCCTCCAACTGGACTTGACTCCATTCACCACGACTCTTTGGGCCCGGCTATCCAGCCAGTTTCTAACCCCACAAAGCGTGCGCCAGTCCAAGCCAAGAGCAGCCAGTTTCTTGAGGAGAATGCTGTGGGAGACGGTGTCAAAAGCCTTGCTGAAGTCAAGGTAGACCACATCCACAGCCTTTCCCTCGTCCACCCAGCGCGTCACTTTGTCATAGAAGGAGATCAGGTTCGTCAAGCAGGATCTGCCTTCCATAAACCCATGCTGACTGGGCCTGATCGCCTGCTTGCCCTTCAAGTGCCGCCTGATGACTCTCAAGAGGATCTGCTCCATGAGCTTCCCTGGCACTGAGGTCAAACTGACAGGCCTATAGTTCCCCGGGTCTGCCCTCCAGCCCTTCTTGTAGATGGGCGTCACATTTGCTAGCCGCCAGTCAGCTGGGACCTCCCCCGATAGCCAGGACTGCTGATAAATGATGGATAGGGGCTTGGCCAGCTCCTCTGCCAGTTCTCTCAGTACCCTTGGGTGGATCCCATCCGGCCCCATCGACTTGCGCACATCCAAGTGCCGTAGCAGGTCACCAACCAGTTCTTCATGGATGGTGAGGGCCACATCCTGCCCTCAATCCCCTTCCACCAGCTCAGGGTACTGGGTATCCAGAAAACAACCGGTATTGCCGCTAAAGACTGAGGCAAAGAAGGTATTGAGCACCTCCGCCTTTTCCTCATCTCTTGTAACTAAGTTTCCCCCTGCATCCAGTAAAGGATGGAGATTCTCCTTAGTCCTCCTTTTTGTGTTGATGTATTTGTAAAAACGTTTTTTGTTATCTTTAACGGCAGTAGCCAGATTGAGCTCCAGATGAGCTTTGGCCTTCCTAATTTTGTCCCTGCACAGCCTCGCTACATCCTTATAGTCCTCCCTAGTGGCCTGCCCACTTTTCCAAAGATTATAAACCCTCTTTTTTCTCCTAAGCTCAAGCCACAATTCTCTGTTGAGCCAGGCTGGTCTTCTTCCCTGCTGGCTCATCTTTGGGCACATGGGGACAGACCGCTCTTGCACCATTAGGATTTCCCTCTTGAAGAGCTCCCAGCCTTCCTGGACCCCTCTGCCCTTTAGAACCGCCTCCCAAGGAACTCCACCAACTAGTGTCCTGAGCAGCCCAAAGTCAGCCCTCCGAAAGTCCAATACAGCAGTTTTACTGGTCCCCTTCCTGGCCTCGCCAAGAATAGTGAACTCCACCATTTTGTGGTCACTCTGCCCAAGACAGCTCCCGACAATCACATCCTCCACCAGTCCTTCTCTGTTTGTGAAGAGAAGGTCTAGCGGGGCACCACCCCTGGTAGGTTCACTAATCAGCTGCGTCAGGAAGCTATCTTCCACGCTCTCCAGAAACCTCCTAGACTGCTTTCTCTGGGCTGTGTTGTGTTTCCAGGATATGTCAGGGAAGTTGAAGTCCCCCACGAGTATAAGCGCTGAAGATTTCACAACTTCTGTCAGCTGCCTGTAGAATTCCTCATCTGTCTCCTCATCCTGGTTCGGCGGTCTATAGCAGACCCCGACCAGGACACTAGCCTTGTTGGCCTCGCCGATCCTAACCCAAAAGGACTCGACCTTGTCATTCCCAACCTCGAGTTCTACAACATCGAAAGACTCTCTAATATAGAGAGCCACACCGCCACCCCTTCTGTGCTGCCTGTCCCTTCTGAAGAGCTTATAGCCAGGCATCGCAGCACTCCAGTCATGAGACTGGTCCCACCACGTCTCCGTGATGGCAACCAAGTCGTAGCTTGCCCGCTGCACGATGGCTTCCAGCTCCTCCTGTTTGTTACCCATGCTGCGTGCATTGGTGTAGATGCACTTCAGCTGGGCCTTTACCTTATCCTCCAGCCTTGCCATTGTTCCCCCGGCACAGCCCCAACAATCCATGCTTCAGCCCCATCCCCCTTCTTACCTAGTTTAAAGCCCTATCAATGAGCCCCACCAGCTCCTGGCCCAGGATCCTTTTTCCCCTAAAGGATAGGGACCCGTCTATGGCCATCAGGCCGGATGCTGAGTAAAGTGCCCCATGGTCGAAAAACCCAAGATTTCTTTGTTGGCACCAGCCCCGGAGCCACGTGTTTAACAGGTGGGCTTTCCGTGTCCTCTCCGTACCTCTCCCTGCCACCGTAGGGATGGATGAAAACACCACCTGTTTTAGTCAGGCTTTGAAAGCACTGATAAAATGTGTTAACAATATCCACCCTACTTCCAGAAAACTGTAGGCTTTTAATTTTTTTATTATTATTATTATTTTTTGTTCTCAGCAACACATGTTTTGTAAGCTGGATGTGCTCCACAATCACTACTCAACTATGGTGAGTTGAGCTTGGCTGGCTGGTCAGCTGTCAGCAGGACAGAGGGATAAAATAAGCTGTGGTTTGAGATAAAGACAAGGAAATCACTTACCAGTTACTGTCTCAGGCAAAACAGACCCGACATGACCAAAATTAATGTATGTCCAGTCGAAATAGAGCTGGACAGTGAGAAATAAGAGCAAATTATAACATAATTACAAATTCTACATATATTACACATCTCCAGAAAGCATATAAAATATGAGATGTGGAGGAAATATAAATGGAACACGCACGATTGAATGAAGCACTCAGTAACTCCCGTACAGGACTGAGATCATAGAATCGAGGAATGGCTTGGGTTGGAAGGGACCTCAAAGACCATCGGGTTCCAACCCCCTGCCATGGGCAGAGATGCCACCCACTAGAACAGGTTGCTCAGGGCCTCATCTATCCTGGTCCTGAACACCTCCAGCCACAGCCCACATGGGGCATCCACAGCCTCTCTGGGCAGCCTGTGCCAGCGAATGTTGCTTCCATCCAAGTCCTGTTTAGTCACAGGATAATCAGAAAAGCCACAGAGCAGATATCCAAAGGTTACCTTACTATGGAGGTCTCTTCAAAGACCTGCACGTAGTACCTTCTTGTTGTGTGTTTTGAGAGACCTTGCCAGTAAAGCCTTGGTAACGTCCAGAAATCCCGTGGGAACGCGAAGAGCCTGCTGTGGCAGGCAAACCAGTGCTTAGCTGGTGACAGTGACTTCTCTTCAGGTTAACTTAATTTCCCTCCTGTCCATCTGCTCTTGGGGCAGTTTCACTTCACAGGAGAAAGCACCAAGCCACCAGCTGTGACAGGTGGGGAAAAAGTCATACATTTGGGTGATATTGTCCCTTCCTGCTCACACTACTCTTTACATACTTAAGAGCCACCAAAGCTTTTAACTTGTAATTAACTGTCGCTAATTATGACAGTTATTGATTTCTCTCTTACATCAGAAGATCAATTTTAATCCCCAGATTTAACACCACTGTTAGCAGCCAATGCGCCCAGGTCTCAGTTCAGCCAACGACAGAGCTCTTCTTTTACTCCAAACACGTTCAATCCTTGAAAATAAGCACACACATATGACATAGAAAGGTTAGCTGCTATCTGTGTTCCCAAGCAGCTTTTAAGTAGTGTCACTTGTTCTGTACCAGGGTATATGTGACACAAGACCTCGTGATTTATTAATAACTAGCTGCTGCTTGCTTAACTTTTTTCCCCCTAAATTGTATTACCAGTGATATAGTGTATGCAATAATTAAAGAATTACTTGTCCTAAGATGATTTTATGCTTAAATGAGCAGACGTTATATATAACAGTGTTCTGTGTTTTGCTGATATGTGGACAAATAAATCTAGAAGAAAAAAAAAAAACATCTTAAAAAGAACAAGACATAATTAGTACCATCTGTATGGATCTTGTCGCCTCATAAAGGGTTTTATTGAAATAGAATAGTAATGAAATGTTATTCTAGTGGTTGATTTTTTGCAGACTGATTCAACAGGCCAATGACCCCAGTGAGCGTTGCTCCACAGACATCAGTGGAAACATTTTTGCTGTATTTTAAAATGTAAGAAATTATGATTTCAAGAACCTGCTAAAGTTTTTATTTGAAGTGAATGACAGCTTTTCTATTGACTGCATAGAATGCCTTTAAAACAGAAATCAAATTTAAAGGGATTATAATGCACATTTCAGGGTTTGTTAAGAAAATTTCACAAACAGGATTAGTGATACAGACAGCTTGTATTCAGTTTTCTATTATGTTAAATTAAATTAAATTGGTGCTTAGAATAAATTCTGGAAAGGTTTCATATGTTTTCTAATCTGGTTCTTCCAGATGTATTTTATAAATACTTAAAGCCACTTGGTTTAAAAAAACACTGGAAGAAAATCAGATTGGTGTTTATCATCTTTAAATATAATTAACTTCCTCCAAAAGGAAAGATAGAACATTTTATTTCAGAGCTAATGACATGGTACATGTCAAATTAGTTGCAGTCTAGGTAACCCTTCCTTTTCTTATATCCTTTTCATTCTAAACAATCATTTTGAAGTTACTACATTTCTAGATTATATAAACAGAGAGAGAAATCTAAAAGCACATTTCTTTGTTCCTAACCAAAAGTAATCACCAAAAAACCCCCACCAAAACACAACATGCTGTGATCTCCCAAAATATCACCCTGAGTTAAGTTCTAAATAAAAACTTCCTTACATATGCTTTTCACAAGTTACTCTATCTACCTTGCCTGTTCAGTTTGCAGCCATTTCTTAACCTCCCTGGCTATTAATCTACTGAATAACTTTCCGTGCTGTATCACCATGGTTATATTATAATTACAAATTAACCTGCCGTATCAGTAAAGCCACTTGGTCCAGTTCAGCAAAACTACCTTGTCTTTACTCTTACCTTTTAATCAACAAACAGGATGAGTTCAACCTTCAGTGCTAACAAAAAAAAACACCAATCCACAATGCAATTCACTTGTATCAAGCAATATTAAGTTTAAACTTTTCCTTTCTGCAGATCTACAATTCCTTTGCAGGGTCACTGAGTTGATTACACTCAGTGCAACACATGTAACAGGTGGCAGTTTTATAGTCGGTTTTGTTTTCAGTAATCTTATTCCAATATTAAATGAAAGGCCCGTGTTGTTTCCTAGAGCAGGTGATACAACCGCGTGTGACATTATAAGTTTCTGCTGGATTACGGGTCTATTTTTTCTTCCTGTGTGTGAGGGATGAGGCGTGGGATAATTTTGTTGCTTGGTTCAAGCAGCGAGAAGCACTTACTCCGCATCATCAAGCAATGGGTCCTGGATAAGAATAAAAACAGATATTTTTGAACATGTTCAGCATCATTGTTTTACTATCAAACAGAAGGATTACATGCTTCTCTAAATCTTTTTTCTTTTTTTTTTTTTTGTAGAATGCTAATATTTTTCAGCCTTCACATGCAAATGGAGGTGATGCCATTCAAAAGGCACACATGTGAGTGCAGCAAGAAAGACAAATTGTCTTTACTTAAAAAAAAAAAAGACCTAAAGCATAAAATGTGTAAAATCAAAGTTATTCAAGGCAAAATTTTTCAAGATTGGCACCATAATTGTTGATGTACTTTGAACAATATTTTAAAATCATAATACAGTACTCTTTAAAACTTAGGCACAATAACATATCTTAAACGTGAAAGGCATAGAAATGGCTATATATACAGGGACATGGGTTTCTACATATTTCTAAGCCTTGGTTTTACCATTATAATTGCTTGTGTGCTGCAGGTCAACCTTTTGTAGAGCTCAGGATGAGCTCTAGGCTTTCGAGAGAATAGATAACAAAGGGAGAAAGAGCATCACTGTCCCTGCAGAATAACTGGGCAGGTCTTTAGGGCACACAGGACGAATGTGGTATGTCCCCACACAGGGGATGTGTTTCTCCAATACAATACCCAGCTCCAGGCATTAGGGATTGGAACTGAGCAGGACTCCTTCCTGGCTCGTTAGGCTTACTGCAAGATCACATCAGATAATTGCTTCTATAGACTGAGCTACTCACCCAGCAACGTAATTATTCGTTTTGCTCTCCTTTTTCTGATTAGAAAGTTGTTCTGGGATCCTAGTGCCCTAGGGTACAGAAAGCTTACTCTGACGTCTAGCTTTAATGTAGCCATCACCAATGTTAAACCTTTTGTTCTTTCACCAGCACAAGTTTTCAGTTTAAAAGGCTCTTTCCTCACCCTGCATCCATATCACTTCTCCAGCTAATGAGGTCTAACTGCACATTATTACATCTTTGGTCATGTTTGACAGAGCTCCTAAGATTCATTTACCTTTTTTAGCCTTGTGTCTCATTAGTGACTCACAGTCATCATGCAATACCACTTGTGCATTTGAACTCCACTCCTCCTTCTCCATCCCTTCTAAATTCCAACCGACATTATTTTTACTCCCCAAATGAATGACCTTGAATTGCTTCCTACTGAACTTCTTCCTGTTTCACAGAATCAGAGCATGGTTTGGGTTAGAAGGGCCCTTAAAGCCCCCCTCCATGGACTGGGCCCCCTGCCCCCAGCCCAGGCTTCTAGGCACCGAGCCTGCTCCTCTCCAGTCTGAACACCCCCAGCTCCCTCAGCCTGGCTCCATAGCAGAGGTTCTCCAGCCCTTTGATCATCTTCTTGGCCCTCTTCTGGACTCATTCAAATAATTCCACATCTGTCTTGTGCTGGGGCCCCAGCGCTGAATGCAGGCTCCAGGTGGGGTCTCAGAGGAGCAGATCAGAGGGGGACAATCCCCTCCCTTGCCCTGCTGCCCACGCTGCTGGTGTACCCAGGGTACGGGTGGCTTTCTGGGCTGCAAGCACACGATGCTGGCTCATGTTGAACTTCTCACCCACCAACTCCCCCAAGTCCTTCTCCTCAGGGCTACTCTCAGTCCATTCTCCACCCAGCCTGGATTTGGGCTTGGGATTGCCCCATCCCAGGTGCAGGACCTTGCACTTGGCCTTGTTGAGCCTCACAAGACTTACACAGGCCCACCTCTGGAGCCTGCCGAGGTCCCTCTGGATGGCATCCCTTCCCTTACCTGTGGTGTGTCAACCATACCACAGAGCTCAGCGTCATTGACAAACTTGCTGAGGGTGCACTCAGTCCCTCTGTCTGTGTCCACCAATTCCTTCAGGACCCACAGGTGTATCTCTTCAGGTCCCATGGACTTGTGAACCTTCAGGTTCCTTAGATGGTCTCGAACCTGATCTTCTCCTACAGTGAGTTTTTCTTCATTCTCCCTGGTCCTTCCTTCGCCTTCTGGAGCCCATGCTATACGGCTGGAGTTCTTGCTGGCAGGCTGAGGCAAAAAAGTCATTGAGTACTTCAGCCTTGTCCATATTCCAGGTGACCAGATCTCCCATTTCCTTCCAGGGAGGGCCCACAATTTTGCCATTCTTCCTATTTTTACAGATGTACTTACGGAAGCCTTTCTTGTTGCCCTTTGTGTCCCTGGCCAAATGTAATTCTAAAAGGGCTTTGTCTTTCCTAATCTGATCTGTGTCTGTACTTGTTTCCACTCTCTGTAGACCTCCTTTTTCAGTCTGAGTTTGGCCAGGAGCTCCTTGTTCATCCATGTAGGCCTCCTGCTGTTTTTGCCTTCTTTCCTCTCTGTTGGGATGCATCACTCCTTAGCACCTGAGGAGGTGATCCTCGAATATCAAGTGGCTTTTTTGGGCCCCTCTTCCCTCTAGGGCTTTGCCCCACGGTACTCTACCAAGCAGATTTATGAATGTATGAGAAAAGATTGGTCAACCAGAAGGTGAATTCTGTTGAATTGTCTCAGTCTGTGCTTACCTCCGAGTTTCTAAGTCCTACCCTCAAGCTTACCCTGAATGAGCATTGTTAAGATGTGACAGTTTCGGTTTTGTATATTCACACACCACTGGTGTAATCTTTGATGTCTCTGGACCATTCCTCAAAACAACAACAAAACAAACAAACAAACAAACAAAAAACCACAACTGATGGTTCTGGTGATCTAAGTCATATATCATTGTAATTCCTGGCAGATCAGCAATGTTTTTTTATTGACATTTGAACATGGCAGAACAATGTGAGAAATTTTAAACCTGACGGAAGCTTTTGGAAGAATGGTATCAGCAAGGAAAAAATACATGTTCAAAATTGAAGTTCCACCCCTTCCTTAATTACAACACTCTTATTGTAAGGCCACAGTTGGCTGAGTAGTGTTCCACAGCTGTGTTTTAATTCTTGGGAGCTGCAATGCTAGACTCCAACCATTACACTGGGCAGTTTTACACCTGAAGCACCACAGAGGTTATATGACTTCTGTTGTGCGTTTTGTACTAGATCAAAAATTCAAAGGTGGTCTTTTCACCTTCTCTGGGAAAATGCTGATCACATTAGGAGTTGGGACATCCTTGCACAAATAAAGTCTATAAATGAAAGTGCTAATAGTAAAGGTGATTGCTTATTGAGTCGTCTTTTTTTTTTTTTTTTTGTCCACTGCCAGGATGCATTTGGTTCATAACTAGTGACAGTAATGAACATAAATGCCAACAGAAATGTCCATTTTTAGCTGTGAAAAATATAGAGTTAGATCACTTAGGGATTTGAAAACAGCATTTCTTCCTTGGCTGTTGTGTTTGGACAGAAAACAATGTACCCTTGCCAAGTTCATTGCAAAAGCCACGTTGTACTAGTCTTATGATTGACATCACTGATGGATTCAATCCATCAATGCCAAACAATTTTGTGATTTGAAGTTACTTGGTTAACTCCTGATCACTTCTCTGCTTGATTTGCTCTGCAATATGAAGTATCATTATTCCAGGGTCATGTAAGAAGAGTGATGTTGCTTAAAACATAAGATACCAGCATTTTCTACAGAAGTAGCTGGAGGTATTCCTAGTGAGATTCATGACTATAATATCTAGTTATTTATTATTGATTTAAAAAAAAAAAAAAAGCAAAACCAATAAATTAAAATAGTATGAAATCATAATATACATTCCCAGGTAACAATAATTGCTTTTTGTCTTTAGAGTATGTATAAAATATCTCTAAATCTTTAAATAAAATCTTTATTAATCTTTAGAGATCTTTAAAATTACTCTGTAAGTAAAACAGCATTTGTCTTTTAAATTATACTTCTTTCTCATTTCTGATGAATATATGAGTTTGTTGTAAAATGAATGTCTGTCACAAACAAGACAAATACTAAGCAGACTTGGAACTACCCAAAGAGAGCCTGTAATGCTGAAGAAAAAAAAATCTATTCAATTGGCAAGTTAGACTTTCTAAAGAAACTGGAATATCAAGCTGTCTGGCTAGCAGAAAGGAAGATGGATGACTCTTCTTGAATTAGGTGCTTGAAACTTAGTTCTGCTCAAAAGAGAATATCATCAATTTGGGAAGGAGTTGAGTCTAACACTGGGAATGCTTTATTGTAAATAGTAGATTGCATTTAAACTTTACTCAAGTGTTTTAAAGGTATTATTTTAGCTTAACCTTCAAAATGAATAACAGTTTATTTGTGCAGTTATTCACTGAAATGGGTTGAGATATCCAGTTTAGGAAATAGTCTACCCTGTCCTTTATACCCTACGTTTTATATTTATTATGAGCTCATCTTATTATTAGTTTCATTTGTTCTCCTTAGGTTCACAGACAGCAGATTTATTACCTTGCACTGGTACCTAAAGGGTATATAAGTAAACGTGAGCTCAAAGCATCCGCACCAGGTCAGAAGCTACAAATGGACTCTCCCAGGCAAGCACTTGGTTTAGCTTCTGACCTTACTCTCTTCCTTACACAACCTAGAAGGAAGTGCAAGCAGCTTTAAAGGTCATACTCTGGGAGAAAGCACTACATACTCTAACAGGATAATTAATTCTAACTCTCCAGGTGACGTCTCCTGCATGCTCGGAACCACTTTCACTCTTTGTAAATTAAATTAATTAAAATCTGGCAGCAAGCCTTTTCAGCAAGAAACCTGCATCCAGGAAATGACATATATAAGGAGAGGTTTCCACAATAAACTTGTAAGTAGCCCATCACACAGTACAGATATGTGTAACTATTTTTTGTTCTTAAACTAAGGTCTTAACATTAGTAGAGCACACGACACATGAATCACAAATACTTTTATTACTCCTACAGTGTTCTCTGGAAGTACTCACATTTTTACTGCACACATACAATCTGAAGAATTCTATGCAATTTATATCTAATATTCTACAAGTCTACATTTTATTTGCTATCATCATTTGTTGGAAATAAGTGTGGATAGTTGTTCTTACCGGAAATAGAGTATTTCATTTTGAATCAGGCATCCATGCATCTCCCTGCTTCAAAAAAATTTGTGCCTCAGTTCTTTGTCTCAGGAACAGCTATCTAGATTAGAAGCACCAAGTTTATTACGGATACTGTTACAGTGTTATGAAACAAATCCTTAAGTCGCTAAAAAGTAGAATTGTTTTTTAAATTTCCTGTGATTAAGTATCTCTATACTTAGTACAAGGCATAACTAAATTAAATTATTTTAAATATATTTAAGTTTCATACTTACAAAACTAGCATGGCTGTTGAAAAACTATATACATGACTAAGGAATATAAATCATCTGGGAGAAAAATGAAGAGAGAAGTTAAGCCAGACAAGTTTTCAGGGACTGTTTTTGTTCACTAAATGCACTAATATACTTCGTTAAATAATGCAGTGCTGATTTATGAATTTCTGTAATAGTAAAATATCTCAATGTCTAGGGCTTTGAAAAGTTAAGGCACAATTTTTATTTAAAATATAATAAATTTGCACTGAAATGCTATGCAAAAATAATGCTTTAATTTAGCTATAGACATTTAGCTATAGATTCATTAGAACTCAAGTGAAGGAGACAAAATTAAACAAATACCCAAGTCTGGGATATGCTTCTCATGAAACGTGTATTCATAGATGAAGCAGACCCATACCCCTTGAGGCCAAGACCTCTACCCTGTGATCTGCAAGGGATCTGCTCCCTTTGTCTTTACCTATGGAGACCAGAGACCCAAGGAAAGTCTCCAGTACTTTGTTGCCCTTTATTTTCACTTAATATACGTCCTACTGTAAAATACTATTGCAAATTTGATGGTATTGTCAGTAACAGGTGATATTACTGTCACTATTTTAAAGGAACATAATGAAGAAAAAATTAATAATAAAGAACTGTAGGAATTAACTGTCATAATACCAAATAATAACGTAATATACTTCCTTGTGACATCTGCACTACTAAACTAAGAATTTCAATTTGAGACTGTATACTGTACTAAGTAGCCTTGTTTTAATTTCTGCCTTTAATAAGTCCATTCGTTTTACACATTATTTACCCTAGCCATAAGTTAAGTTAAGCATTATGCAGTACCTTCATTTCCATGGTGATTTTCAGGTAACTTGCCAAAAACATGGTGAGTGACTATGGACTGAGACAACATTTACAGGTTTCGGCAAACTATTTTTGCATATCATGGCAGCAGCCAACTTTGCAAATGCAGTGCCTTGCCTTGTGTTTCATATTTGGAAATAGCTGAGGATGAGCTCTCATACAAATTACTGCCTTACTGCAGTGCCCTGCAGACTATATATGAGGTACAGAACTTAAAACCACTAAAATGTACTGGAGCCTATTGATATATACAGAACTGAAGCAGTTTTTTAAGGTACTGTGCCGTGAGACAAAGATTACTAAATACACTTCCTATTATTCCATCTTCTAACACTTTTTGTTTGTTTGGTTTTTTGTTTGTTTGTTTCCTAAAAAAAAAAGAACCCACAGAACCTCAAGACATTCAGCAGGGTAAATAATAAGAGTACAGGTAGAAAAGACTTTCACTGAAAAATTAACAGTTTCTTTTTTTTTTTTTTTTTCTCTCCTTCAACGTAAACCTTTAAAATCTCACAGAATGTTCCCTCTGACTCTTTGAACACGTTCTCCTAACTTTTATTTAATCATGCAGCCACCAACTAAGTTGTTCAGGTGGAGCTGCAGAAGGACACATGAGGGACTACTTTCCCAATATTACCCCGCATGAACTGGCAGGCAGGAGGAAAATGGAGAATAGCAATGACAGGAATCATGCTCTGCTACACCTTTCCCAGCTAGCCTGAATTGCTGGTGGGCATAAAAGCTCCCTATCTTGGTAGGGCATTATGATCTGTAGGGCACTGCACAGAATTGGCACAGTCCTAGGCAGGATCGCCTGTCTTTTAAGAGTTTGAAGGTGACAGCATTTGGAAGGCCAAGTGTTTAAGCTCCACCCCCACCCCCTTTATTTTTTCACCTTTTTTTGTTGTTGCTGTTAAAATTGTCAAATATTAGGGAGAGCTGAGCACAATACAAACCAATGACAAAAGTATGTGGTCTTGGAGAACTCCCGGGAGACGGATGCAGTGCCAGGATGCCAGGAGGCTGAAAACAGGCACACACAAAACCAATAATCACTCTAAAAATGGAAAGTTGCATGAACACGTGCACACGGGAGTTCATTATCAAGGGTTCCCTTTGAAAGTGGACAGGTGACTCCAGCAGAGCTCTGCAGGCCCGTTCTATGGCCAGCACTATTCAGTGCTTATTAACGTAGAGGTTAGGAAGCTGGATGACAACTTTCAGCAAACAGACGGCAGGAAAGCAGGATTACAGAGCTCTGTGGATAGGCAGCTGTTCCTGACTTCAGCAGCGCAGGCTGAGGAATAATTAGTCAGGGTGCTGTTCTCAAGAATTAATGCAGGTCGCAGAACGAGCAAGATTCAGCAGTGCCCTACTGAAGAAGAAAAGCCCCGTACTGATACACACAAACAGAAGCACAGACTGCTGTACACGTGTGATTATGTTCTGCTCCGCTCAGCAAGGAGATCTCTGCTGGAGCCTTCGAGAAAGATGTAAAGTAACCAAAGCCTAGAAAATGTGACAGGCAAGGAAAGATGGAAAGAAACGGGACTCCTAAACTACCAACTTTATTGCTGGTATGCAATATGGTACTCTATCGTGTAATGTATGTTTTCTGAAACATAGTTTGGAAACAGTCATAAAAAATATCATGTTAAAAGTAAAAAATAAAGCATTAAAAATGTATAGAAAATGAGATTGTGTGAAAGCAGTTTCTGGTGAGTGATTAGAATTTTACTGAGAGGAAAAAATCTGCAATAGCCAAATTTTTGGATCCAGATGAATGACAGCTGATTTAGGTTTTGATTAGGTTTTAGGTTTAGGCTTTCCTATTGTTTAGGTTTTGTTGTTTAGGTTTTATTATTTTGTTTTCCTATTGTTTAAGTTTTCTGCTTTTGAGACTGTCATTTTGATTTTTAAAATATTTTCTAATGCTATGTCATTTTTTTCTGATTTTCCTGAACAGTGGAGCTTCTTCTACCTCACTCCTAAAAATCATAAACTCTGCTGAGATTTATTCTCAATATTGAATATTCTCAACAATGCTTTGTTGGGGGGGAGGTAAGGTAGAACTAAACAGAAGAGTGTTAACTGACTGCAGTGAGCACACAGCATTCACCATTCATACAGCAACTGTAGGATCCTTCCCACACGTGTAAGTGAAGGTGTTAGCAATATGCTGATACCTGGGCTGCAGAATCTCTTTTCATCTCAGTGACTGCTTCGAGTATTCTTTGTGGTAAAGGACCTCTGGACAGCAGTGCCGTTCATCTCTGACTTGCTTTGAGTGTTGGTGAGATGGAGCTATCCACCACGGGTGCATTGCATCGTCTGAAGGTAGTGATGAAACTGTTACTACACACACTACGTGCTTAAGTCTCACCTTGAAAGGGTCAAGGTGAGAACAACTCACCGAGGAGAATTCTCTGACAGTTTCAGAGGAAAAAAAAAAAAAAAAAAGCCTTTCTCACATCTTTTTAAAAACTGCATGGATAGTGCTAGAGGTAATGATGTAGTATCTGCAATCCATTCTTTAAAGATGACAGTCTGAACCTGGGTGACTGCAGAGCCCATTCACACCAGCACTCTCAGAGGCAAAAAGTCGGGCCCTTTACATATTTAATAGGACTATTTCAAGTGAGCCACACAGCGAGCGTGGGCTGATTGGAGTGGAGACAGAGGTGATAGCATTCATCATTACCAAAGTGTAACAGTGGGGTGAGTGGGGAAAGAGAAGGGGGAAGTCGAAACAAGATGTGAAAATCCTGCTGGGGTTGTATGGCGGTGACATTAGTGTATTTAAAAAAAATACCTAAAATGAGTTATGAAACTAATTAAGGAAATATAAAAGCCATGGATAAAAAGTTCCTTGTTAAGTATAATTGATAGTACAAATCTAATTTGAAAGGTTAACAAGCTCTTGAAAATTGTTGAATCAAGTACAGACTGATGTTTTTAATATAATTATATACAGCTAGCAGATGGTATAGTCCTTTTTATTATATCGCCAGCTATTAGACTTTCATTTTTAAAGCAAATACTGAATTATACTAAAGATATGTGAGCTTATTTTAAAAGATCAATCAGTTTTCTAAGTTCTGTGTGTGCTGATCAAATACGTACTATCTGCCACCTAGTCTGAAAAACAGGCTTTAGATAAGAAATTTGAAGTATTTCACTATCCCTTTCCAAAACAACTGTATTTTAAATCTTAAATCAAAGCTTGATGGTCTTAGTGAATGAGAGTGTATTAGATATGTGAATACCCTTACAAAACAACTGAGAAATAGACGTAGTTTAAGAAAATAAAGCAGCAGGAAAAAAGCTATCCTTAATTTAAAATTTCTAGTTCCAAAAAGATGTTGGAAGTTTAAATTTAATAAGTGGAATGAATGAGGGGAGACAAACTGAAAGCAAATAATAATAATAATAATAATAATGGCTATATATGCACACAGCTGAAGTTGGTCCCTTGGTCAGTATCAGAAGGCCAGGTGTTACCACCTGTTGGCTTACAATTGTTGCTGGCTCACAATTTCTCCATCACCCACTTCTCGTATCTTGAAGCAAAGGCTTTGACTTCCCTTAGTGCTCTGTTGTGCAGAAGAGCTTCACATGAGTGAGCTCTGACAAAGCCAAGGTCTTCTCCTCCTCCTCCTCCATGACTGTTCCTAAACCCACCTGTTATTCAGCATTCACAACACAAAAATCTCACAGATAACAGTTCAGCAGTTTGACTATTGCCCGTTACACTGACCAGGTTTCTCATTACACACTCCAGTCTGCCTCTCTGCATCTGATTGTTACTTCCTAATGATCTGATGCTCTGTAGGATAAGTAGCAGTATTTAATTCAGTGGTTTTAAAACAGAATCTTTGCCTAAGACTCAGACTTCTGACTCCTACTATGCTATTTCTAGTACTGAAAAACAGTCTACAGTCTGTTGTGATATATCAAACAAAAATTAAAGAGAGTTTAGGACTCATAGATAGAGGATTACAATAGCAGGATGTTTTTTCCATCATGGACAATGAAATTTACTAAAAAGGGGGGCACTCCAATTCATTCTCAAAGGTACCAGACAGAATGAATTTAGTTTGAACTGAACACGGAATTTATAGCATGTAATGTCCAATCCAAGTTCTTACAAAGTTATGAGTAGGACGTGAATTGCATCCTCTGTACTGATGCTCCTCTCACCTAAATGTAGCCATGTAAAAGATCAGCATCTACTGTGTGAGATTCCTGAATAATCACATGGGCTACCCACCAGGTACCTGCAGTGCCCATTAGGAGGTGTCTCTTTGCCTTCATCAGCCACAGAAGGAATCCGAACAGAGAATATATTTAAGACAGTTAACGTAGGTGGAGGAAGGTGGATCCTATTCAAACTTAAGCAGCCTCGCTGAGTTACAGCAAATGTCCGTGTTCTCCATGCCTTAGGAAGGGCATCGAGGATAGCAGATAACATTTCCCCAAATACCCTCCCAGCTGTGCTCTCATTTCACATTCTGCAGTCTAATGCTCATCCGTAACAATAACCAAAAGCTCTGCTGGCATAGCATATGAAGAACCCAGATATGGCTGTACTCGAGGCCATAAAAATAGATAGCCAGCGCCTGATGGCTCTTGAAATAATCACGCTGCGTCATCGCTTCAGTTAGTATAAGAAATGAAGTATGGGAAATGCTCCTTCTGTGAGCTAAGAGTAAACAACTGATCAGGACAACTTCAGACATCCTTCAGTTTCAACATAATGCATTCACCAGACTTTTGACTACAATAAAATAAATAAAATATTATACTTTCTCACTTGAAAGTTGCCTTGAAATAGTCATAAAACAACTATCAGTTCACTTGAAGGAAACTAAAAGTAATCTGAAACTTCATGGCTCCTAACCAGCTGATTACAATCTAAAAGCTGTAACAAGAATGGATTAAATTGTACTATTTCCTACGCTCATTGTCACTGTCAGAAGACTAGATTTATGCAGGTCTTTCTGTCCTTGTTACAATCTTTGTCACAAGAATGAGGCATTGCAATTTTATAGTCCCATGTTCTCTGAAAGATAACAGTAAACAGTATTCCTGTGACCTTTTCTATGTTCTATAATTTCACTGAACGGTCACTCTTGCTCTCCTTTTTATATTCTCAGCACCGATCAAAAAGTGATGAAATTGACACCAAAATAAAATACAGAATGGTGAGGTTAAAGCAGTGAGCCTGACTACTGTCTCTCCCGCAGCAGACAGGGCACCAAGATTTTTGTTTCATTTCTGCTCATTGTCATAGCTTTCTTGCACAGTAATGTAACACTGCACAGTGAGCTCCCACAGAAAGTACAAAATATATCCAACATCACTACCTTCCAGCCTAAGTAGTGGGGACATTTGATTTGATTCCGTGTCCTTTAACAAATGCTCAGCGAGGCATGTGTGCTCCTGACTGCCTGCACACGGATGTGTGTAGGTACAGATCAAGATAAATCCAAAACAAACCGCTCCTTTGCGAACAGTCCTCCTGTGGGGAAGATGAAAGAGCCAACATGTGACAGATGTTCATCATGCTGCTTAGTACAGCACTGGAAGGGACACGAGCCTGCAGTAACGGCAACAGTGTAAGGCACTACACTGCAGAGCATTCGTGGTGTTTTAATATGAACTGAAGATGGAATAACGCAGTAAGCTCTCAGTGGGGAAAACAAGATGCAGCACTGTTATCCTCGCATGCTAAAGTCTTGAGCAAACTCTCCATCTGATCTACCATGTGTTCCTCTGTTATCTCACACTGGAGGCAACACGATTGCAGGGAAATGATCAGTGTGAAACTGGTGCAGCACAGACAGAATACAGAATAAGGAAGAAGAGAAAGTACTGTGCCACTAACTGTAGGATGATTTCCTGAGCCCTGAATGCTCCATCTCCATTTTCATTTCTGTCCTATGCAGTATACCTGCATACACAGTGTTTTTTTAATGAGAAACATACATTAGCTATTGTAATCCGCGAAAAGAAAATGACATCATTAAGGATTTCTGGTATTTGAATTAGTTCTTTAAATCAATATTAATTTTAATGCTTTGTCATAAATGCAAACATTTTGGGCCAGACTTTCAAGTGGTTTATGTCAGCTGCAGCTCCAAAGGCTCATCTTTAAATTGAGACTGTTGACACCTAAAGATGTGAACCTGAAGAAGGTCACCTCACAACACTGCAGAGTCCCGCTGTGGCTGGTACCTCATTTCTTTGCTAGCTGTCCACAACCCCTCATCACTCTTCTCTTACTCCTCACACCCTTCTGGGTGTACTGCATCCTTGCTGGAGCCAGAAACTTGTCCTCTCTGTCTTCACCTTACAGGAATACTCTGAACCATACAGTGGCAGAAACACATTTCTGTTCTGTTTGCAATTCTTCTCCTGAAAATGCTGCATGTGCCAAGACTTGGGGTTTCTGGTATTTGATGCAGAGCCTGAGGTGACACCAGTCACTAGTGGAGTCCCCCAGGGCTCGGTACTGGGGCCAGTCCTCTTTAATATCTTCATCGATGATCTGGACGAAAGGATCGAGTGCACCCTCAGTAAGTTTGCAGATGACACCAAGTTAGGTGCATGTGTCGATCTGCTCGAGGGTAGGAAGGCTCTGCAGGAGGATCTGGACGGGCTGGACCGATGGGCTGAGGCCAACTGTATGAAGTTCAACAAGGCCAAGTGCCGGGTCCTGCACCTGGGGCACAACAACCCCAAGCAGAGCTACAGGCTGGGAGATGAGTGGTTGGAGAGCTGCCAGGCAGAGAAGGACCTGGGAGTGATGGTGGACAGTCGGCTGAATATGAGCCAGCAGTGTGCCCAGGTGGCCAAGAAGGCCAACGGCATCCTGGCCTGTATAAGAAACAGTGTGGCCAGCAGGGCTAGGGAAGTGATCGTCCCCCTGTACTCAGCTCTGGTGAGGCTGCACCTTGAGTGCTGTGTTCAGTTTTGGGCCCCTCGCTAGAACAAGGACGTGGAGGTGCTTGAGCGAGTCCAGAGAAGGGCGACGAAGCTGGTGAAGGGTCGGAAGAACAAGTCTTACGAGGAGCGGCTGAGGGAGCTGGGATTGTTCACCCTGTAGAAGAGGAGGCTCAGGGGCGACCTTCTCTCTCTCTGTAGTTACTTTAAAGGAGGCTGTAGCGAGGTGGGGGTTGGTCTGTTCTCCCACGTGCCTGGTGACAGGACGAGGGGGGAATGGGCTAAAATTGCGCCAGGGGAGGTTTAGGTTGGATATTAGAAAAAACTTATTTACGGAAAGGGTTGTTAGGCATTGGAACGGGCAGCCCAGGGAAGTGATTGAGTCACCATCCCTGGAGGTCTTTAAAAGATGTCTAGATGTAGAGCTTAGGGATATGGTTTAGTGGAGGACTTGTTAGCATTAGGTCAGAGGTTAGACTCGGTGATCTTAGAGGTCTCTTCTAACCTAGACTATTCTGTGATTCTGTGAAAAAGAAGTCAACAAGGAATTTTCTGGGGGGCACGCATCTTCCAATCTAATTTCTGCTGCTAGTTGCGAAGGCATAACCTGCTCCACAGTACGAAGCTGTGGGGCTACAGCTAAGTAAAGAATAGAAACATGTCCCTCAAGGACTTGGTCCAGTGATGTATTTAAGCACATGCTTCAAAGGTTGAAAATGAAATGTTTTGCTGAGTCACCACCTGAAATGGCACAACCTAATAACAAGTAAACTAAGTCAGAGGGTACTGAAACACGTATCCTGTAAAACCCTACTTTTTTACTTGGTGGAAGTATGATCTTTCCAACTATAAAATAGACACAGTTACAAATAGCTGAAAAATATCTACAAGTAGTTACCATGGAGGTTTACTTCTTTTTTTAATCAACTATTCTCCACCTTCTCATTCCTTTCCCATGCTCAAAAATGCTGGATTTTATAAGGTGATACAAAGAAATGCAGGCGTAACGCTTTCAAATAACTACATGAAGACTAATATTAAGTATTTTTTTAAATACCATCCCTTCAATATTATCCTTTTATAAAAGTTCAAGAGATGTGGTTATATATTACTGTGTGAAATGTGGCCTGACAGTGCTCACAGAAGAAAGGTTCAGAGGAGTTAGGATGCTGCTGGAGGCAAAAGATGAATCCGAGATACAAGAAAGGAACATGGAAGACTGCAGACAAAAGAGAAACACCTTTTGACCAAGAAAAAGTGGAGGGAAAATACGAACCAATGGTCAGAAAAAAGGATTCAGGGAATTTTCAGTGGTCCTATGAAGAGGGACAAATATGGCCAACCAACAGGTAGCTTCATGGTTGTTTCTGCCGGGAACCTTCCACGGTGCCCAGGCAGGCAAGAGGGCTCTGGCTGGCACGACAGACAGTCTCTCACCCCTCTGAAAGCAAAGCTGGCAGACTGGGAAAGCAGAGCTTTAAAACTATGAATGACGTGGGTGATTTTTTTAGAATTCTTTTTATAGGAAGAAGAAACTTCAGCAATGCAAGAATATACAGAATATGAACTCCCAAGGATAAGGGAAAAGAGGGAGAACGCATTAACACAGATCAAAGTAAAAGGGGGATGGACAAGGAGATTACTCCAGGGTCTGTACTCAATTCAGTTAATGCATCGGGTAAGGCTGGAGGAAACTAAATTTTTGTAAACCAACACAGTGCATGTCAAGAACAGAACAGAGGAATGGAAAAGAACGAATGGGGTGTGAAAATAGGTAACAAAAAGATAACGGCTATCGTGATGGGGATGTAAGAACAGAAACATGTATTTTGCAGGAAAGACTACCAATAAAGGTGCTGGTTGGGTGTAGATTTTTAGGTGTATCACTGGGCAAACTGTGAAGAAACAAATAAGAAAACAGAGCAACACTGGCTGGGAAGAGAAGCTCTCCTGGAAGACTGCTATAAATCTCATGGTTCAGACTGAGATCTCCAATGTCACTGAAGAGACACGTTGCGAAACAGAGACTAAAGCAGCAAGAGATCTGCAAGAGATCAGTGCCCTGCTGCTGTGCTACTCCTGAGTGCCTGTTGTTTTACCAAGTGGATAATACAGCATATTGCAGACATATTGCTCCGGGGCAGAACCAGCTATTGCTCTTATAAGGTGTTACTGTAAACCTGCAATGGACTCTTGCACTGTTACTGGACCAGCAGCTTCCTTTGTTACACTAGAGAAATATGTCACCAGTAACAGTAGGGTCTGGTTATTTCCTGGGTTAATGGTAGGGCCTCGTTATTTCCTTCAATAATCCACAGACTTTGATACAATGAAATATATATTATACAATATAAACACACACAAAATACTATGCAAAATAATTACCTACAACATACACACACGTTGAAATCTATATTAAGCCAATAATCGTCAATATTAACTTAGCTAGATTTTTAGTATTACTGTCATTACCCACCACGGAAAATACCTGATGAGATCATGAACTGCTTCTGTTCATGATCAGTAAAAGATAAACAAAACTATACTGTAAAGAAAGGAAATTAAATTTTGAAAAAATAAACTGAAAAACTAAGAGAACTAGTACATAAAATGAACCAAAGGGCCTTGAGACTTAAAAAAAACAGACTGACATTTCTATAGCCCAGAAACTTCAAACCATCAAAAGCATTTTTCTAAAGGAAAGGAAGGACTTCAGAAGGCCTCCAGCCCTATCTGGATGATAATCATCCCCAAAGAGATATTAGAAACAGACTAGAAGAAAAATGGGCAGCACAACACAGCTACATCTTACAGATAAAAGTATAATTTGAGAACTGTCCTAAATCAGTCTTTTATATAGTAACAAGTGCCCTTGGTCCTAAAAAAAGGAACATTAAAAAGGAGAAAATATGTTAAGATGCTATGAGGATGGATTTGAAATTGTTGTTGTTATTATTATTGTTATTATTCAGAATTAATATATTTATTTGGTTTTCAGTAAGGAAAAAAAAGAAAAGTCTAAGGAAAAACCACACTGTCTAATGAGAATAAGGGACTGAAATGGAGGTTGCCACTGTCAAAAAGAAAGACAGATGAAAGGATTTAATGTGCTTACACTGTAAGGACAAGATAGTCTCCATTCCAGAATATATGAAAGCAAACAGAGATGAAGTGCAAGTGAAATAGGACAGGCCTCTATCAAATGGAGGTGAAGTACTACCTGACCAAAAAGGACCTGAAATCATACTCACACTTCTGAAAAAGGGCAAAAGGCGAGCCAAGCAACAACAGATCCATTAGTTTTATCTCAATGGTACTCAAGGCTCTGGAACACAATATGCGGGAAAGCATAATTGAAAACATGGAGGTAAACAGAGCTGTGAGATGCAGCACGATAGACCAACCTGAGCAGGCAGCTGACTGTGGTAAGGCAAATCTTTGCTTGAACAAAGCTGGACTTCCATGAAGCATTCAAAAGAAGACCGTGGTGAAAAAAAACAGCTAAAGCACATAATCAGGTCATCAGGCAATCTGTAAGACACGTAAGGAACTAGCCAGGAGGAAAGAGAGAATAACAAAAAATGGAAAAGTCAGGAATTTATTGACGAATCCCAGGAACTCTTATGAAATATGGTGGGAGCTTAGCACCTGGAAACAATGAGAAAACACAGTGCTAAGACCTTCTGTAGAATACAGATGCAAAGCTGCTTCCCAGATCTCCATCAGGACCAGACACAGGGGAAGCAGGAGGGCAACTGGAGGCTGTCCCCCAAGACAACATAAAAAAAAAAAAGACTAAAAGAACTCATTTAGCCCAATGAAATGCCAGCTGCAAAGAAATACAGCTGTGAAATGCAGTGGAAAGGTGAATGAAGTTCAAGCACAGTGCTGTCAAAGGACAGATGGGTTTAACCTGTCAGGAGACAAGGGTTGTGGGGGACAGGTAAGCCCCTCCGGACATGTTTTCTTTTCATAATCACTTAACAACAATAATTTCATCCAAAATACCTCTCTTAATCTTGCATATACTTAAATTTGTCTTGCACTTTAGGCTTTACATGTGAATTTGGTAACCAGAGCAGATTTCTTACAGTATAGGTTGGGGAGTGTGGGGGGGGGTTCTTTCATCTCTGTCATCAGGGGGAGAAAAAAAAAGTCCTCTCAGTTGATAATTTCAGTAAGAATCATGGGCACATAGGTCAGAAAAAAATCAGATCAGTCAGAAAAAAATCAGGTCAGAAGGGACCTCAGGTTTCCAGCCCACCCTCCTGCTCACGGCAGTATCAGCTACATGAGATTAAACCTTGCTACTGAGGGCTTTGTCCACTCTGGTCTTAGAGAACTGTCAAGGATGAAGGCTGCACCATCTCTCTTTTCACACCACGTCCCACTGGGATAAAGTTTTTCTTTCTATCCAGCTGAAACAAGAGCCTGTGAAAGTGAAGTTAGCAAAGAAGAATTACAAGTAGTAACACAAATGCTTTGCTCAGACCTTTCTGTTTTATAAAATGTCAATTTAAATATGAAGTAGATCTAATAGGGTTGAGTAGAAGAGTTAAGGTAAAACACTCTGCACCTACAGCTCTACTGCTAGTCACCACTTTCAAAACTAAGTGCAGACTAGGAAAAGGATTGGAGCTTTAGCAGCCAGCTCTACATACTTGCTAAACTACACAAGCCTGCAACCAAAGCTAGGTGTATCCTTTGAAAAAAAGAAAGCAGACCAGCAGTCCCAACCTGCACACACCCCACAGCACAGAGCACACAAGGAGAGCTCCTCTGGCCTCACACCGGGGGGTCAGTCAGGAGGGACTGCATGGCAGCACTGCTGTCTTTCTGGAGTGCAGACCTTACTTCTAAGGGGATCACAATTTCCTGCTCTGTTCTTATGAACACAACAGAAGGAACATTTGTGATCCATCCACAGTGCACACAAAGCACAACAAGCAGCCCTGGAGTGCTTACTGCAATTTTCTTCTGTGTTTGTGATAACCCATGCCATGGTGGAAGGGAAGGAACAGACACCATGTGCCTTGAGACAGCGGGAAAATTATCTGATACACTTAGCAGAGCGCTTCACTTTATTAGATTCTTGACACCTTTTAGGAATTGGTCAAACACAAACTCACTCATTTAATTCCTCTGCACAACCTCCATACCACATGCCTTCCAGAAGTCTCAAGGACAATCCCTGTTTCAAGATGCTTAAAAAACTGAAAGCAACAGAGAATGAGATATCAGTTAAGGGAAGAAGAACAGAGGCAGGATGTAAGTTAATTCAATTCACTGTAGACAGCATGACAGAAATGGGTCTTTAAGATGGACATCTATGTGCACAGTCCTTGGAGAAAAGTTCGAGGAGGTTATACCATGCTTGAGAGCCAGCAGAGAGGCTGAATGAACAAAGTGACATTACCTTTCCCTTGTGGATTTCCTGAAGAACAAATTTAATCTGGCCCAGAATAAGAATACTTTTTTAAAAAATATATAGAGATTTAAGCAAACAGGAGAGCAGAGATATTTTTTTTTCTTGGCCTGGAAATGCGTACTGAAAAAGAAACCACTTCGTACCTGCTCTTTATAGAACATGCAGCTCAATAGGGCAGGCAATTTTTGGGGGTGCATCCAGTGTTTACAGGCTCATGTATATGTTCATAAGCAAGTTAAGAGGACTGTACCTCCAAGAAGAAATATGTTGTATTTGAATCAACTGCATATTTGTTGACACTTCAAATAACTTTAGGTTTTCATAAACTAGTTCTAATCACTGCTAACGAGATGTAAAACATACTTAAAATCCTTATAAATATTAATCTTTTAAAAGACTAAACATTTATTTAGCTCAATTTCCCAGCTACCTATAGTTTTTGTAGATGGATTTCCTGAAGGAAAATAAATGTCACGGAAGGTTCTCTTTCCAGAGTATCTTTTTCTTACAGCATTGCTTCATTTCCATTAAAACACAGGATGTTGACCTGAATTAATCTGAAGGCAATCATTTCTGTTTGTGGCATATATATTACATAAACATACCATTACAGCAAGACATACTTCAACAAGATAAAATTAAGTTTAACTTACAAGCATTAATTAGAATTCCTGTTCACTCCTTTAGCATCAATATAACATTCCCACAGAAACAGGTCAATATATTTTAGCTTTAATGGAGCCCCCTAAGATATTCCTTGATCCTAAAATGGAACAAACATTTCTCTGACAAGTACTGCAGTTGCTATATTTTTTATTGTATTCTCTTATTTTCCTGTTCATCATACTGGTGCTTTAACGTAGCCACTGCTTCTGTTTATCCTCATTTTAGCTTTTTGTTTGTTTGTTTAATTACCTCATCTGAAATCCTATTTTGTAATTCAATTTTTTCTTTCAAGTGCTGATGAAAAACAAACACTCAAACAAGGATAAACACAACAACAGAAGTTTCCCATCGTGATGTCCAGCAGCTGTACCTCCTTTTACTCTGACTGAATTTCGATGTTTTCAGGTACTGAAAGCATGACTAGTTTTAACAGATGTGGATTTTGTCTTGGTTTAGCATGTTTTATCAGTCTGCTCTACGATGAAGAGTGCATGGAGATGTGGTGATCCTCTAAAGGAATGGTGTCTCCAAAGACCAGACCGTACCTTCCAGTCACAGTGACTATAGCATTGGGACTACCGAGAGCCTTGATGCTTCTGACAAGCACAAGCAGCCCTTGTGATGTACGGTGCTGGAATTGCAATTGTGGCAACTGCACTTTGTCTCTCCCAGAATAATTGTTTCTTAATAACCTAATTGCTGGTGACACCAGTAGGGCTGACCAAGAGCCTTCACCATAAACCTAAAATGCATGTGTATTGCTGGAGGGCACTTATTCTCTTTTATTATTCAGAAGCAATTGCTTTCATTGCTTGACAGATTCTGGTACTGAATTTATGCTAAGTGAAGGTAACTGAATTGCAGATGATGGACAATATTAGTTTCAAACCAAGAAGGCTTCAAGTTCTTGTTCAAATTCTCTGACTCTCTAATCCCTGAGAGCCTACAATTATTTCCTCTTTACATTCCATCCCTTGAGAAGGGAAAAACAAACAAACAAACAACAACAACAACAAAAAAAAAACCACACAAATAAACTGGCAAATCAAGATAGGCAAATCAAGATAAACGAAAAGTCAAATAATGTACAGAAACAGCTGTAACTGGGAGTTACGTGGCAATCACACAACTAAACCTAAGTCACTTTGTGATTATAGGCCCAAAGCTCTCCGTTGTAAATAATTCTTGCCCAGGACAGAATTTGCAGAACCAGGTGAGGTTACCAAATAATGCTTCTTTAAATCAGTGTGGAAGTTTCTCGGTAGAAGTTCTGTGGAGGTATGGAAAAGACAGACCAACAAAAGACGATCTTGAAATAGCACTGTTTTTTTCTAAATAAATAAATAAAAAGTTTCTGGCTCCCAACAAGATCTGTGATTCTTTACTGCTGTCACATGCTATTGTGGCACAGGATAAATAATTTTAAACTAGTGCAAAGACACCAAAAAAGACAAACCTTAACTATATTTTCAGTGTAATGAACCCATGGAACAGCCCCAGTAAAGTCCAGTCATTAAATTGAACAGAAGAAAATGAATAAGCTGGGCATATTCGATATATGCTTGATATACTGTACAATCACACATACAATAATGTATCAGAAAACTAATGAGAGCTTAATTCCATATTAAACAAACCAAAGGATATGCAGGAGTCCTATCTATAATTGCTGGAACTCTACACGGATGTCCTCCACAAGCGGGTAGAGCCAGGAAATTAGGTATGAGCTAAAACTGTTTCAGAAACCGGAGAGTGAAACGTTGATCAAATTTTGCAACAGGCAAGAACACTGTCTTCTCAAGTCATCCAGGAGAAAGTCCTGTTGGAGAGAGAAGTGACTGTAGATACTATCATATCAGATCAGTTGTCCAAGTTTGGGAGAGAAGTACTCAGATCAAGAAACCCGTGCAGAAGTCCAGCTTTAAAGGTGCTGTAAGTAGTGAAAACTGGAAAAAATACTCGAGTATTGAGCTTTTATATTTTTTGCTTATTCTTTAAAAAAAGGAAAGAAAAAAAAACCAAACAATAAAAAAACACCATTTGAAATAAAAAATTAGCTCAAAAGGTATTTGAGTGGATTAAATGTAATAGTATCATAGCTCCCAGGCTTCTTCTGTTATGAACAATTCAGCAAATACAACAAAATACTGGGAAGTGCTTATAAGCCAGAAACCTGCCATTTTTTCCCTCTCAAAAACTGTTTTAAATTAAGAATGCCACCTATGTATACTTTCCAAATATGAAACACATTAGCAATCAATTAGTTATATATAATGCTCACCTCTCTGGGTCTCCTGCTCCTCATGTCCTCACTGAATTTATTGCCATACTTCCTTTCACTTCCATAGTGCCTAGAACAATTTGATTATAACGAAATCTTTTCCCACTGTGTCTTTCATCAATGCTGCTGCTACCGTGGCTGCTTTTTTTCCTCACTTCACTTTATCTTGAACGCATTAGTGTAACCTTTGGCCCAGGGGTGCAACCGTCTGTGACTGAAGGTCTGGTTTGGTACATCAGAGCTGTCTGACCTTGGCTCGGTTCTGCTAAGAAAATTGCTGCTAAGACATGAGAAAGTATATGAGCTAAAGTTGTGTAAGATAAGCAAGGTAATCGTGCCGACAGCAGAGCAATAATTGCAACAGCAATAGCTGCCAGATCAAGAAATCAAAGGGAAAACATACCGACACAAAGTTGTACACAATTTGAAGAAAAAGAAAGGGATAGCAGGCAGCATCTCAGCCACATCAAGGGCCAGCCCTTTCCAAGAAGCAACAGAGACCAACACTTCTCCAGCTGTCTGACAGCTGCCTCGTCAGTGGAAACTCATTAAGTTTTGTGAACATATTAATGCTTAGCACATTAGTCCCAGCTAACTATTGCAGGTGGTAGCCACTGAAGGATGCCCTTCTACTCTTGCATGTATCCTACTTACTGAGTCTCTGTGAGCTATAAAGATGCCTTAAAAAGTGCCCCACTGTGTGATGGTCACATTCAGAATACCCTTAGAGCTGGAGGAATCTGGCTTCCTCGCTAGCCTTTAAGCATGAAAATCCCCAAGGACTGATGGATATTTTTTTTGTAGTGCACCTACTGTGCACAGGTTTCCTTTGTTATGCTTGGTTTCCTTTCTTATGGAGAAATTCAGCTTCTGACCCATGAAAAACATAGGGAAAAGTAAATCAAAAAAATCCTTTCCAGGTTAGTGAGGCTAGGATTTTGTGATTTCAAGTGCTCCAGAAATGGAGATGGAAAATTACAGCACATAAGGTATTTCCTATCTTTCTCGCTGAAACAAACAAGTGTTGGTGAAATTATGTCAAACAGAACCTCTGCTTCTCCTGCTTGATTCATTCCACTTCTTGAGTGAAATCATGCACAAGTGAGAAGTGAGTGCAAAAGAACAAAAATAGAACATGAGCAGAGGAAATACCTGAGAGAGAGTTTTGTATGAAGTACTTTCACAGAGCATTACTTTTATTCAATACGGATTTCACTACATCACAGGCTATCCATTCAATTAAGTCATCCTGATCTGTCTTTATTCTTCCTGAATCTGTTTCTTACTTCACTCTTGCCTTCTTCCCTACCAACCAGGCTGGAACAAAGTGCTTACATGAAATGAGAAAATTAACGGCCAGTGTTTCTTCTCCCAGCAGCTGCAAGATCATTAAAAGGTTTGAAACCAAGGAAGAACAAATTACAAACTTCTAGCATCTTTAATGTATTTGACTGCACAATATAACCAATGTTACAGGGGTCTATAAAGAGCTCTCACCCCACTGCTGGCCAGAGAAGGAGAAGAGATTAAATGAGATCACAAGGCAGGGCAAAGAAGCCCAGCAGAAGACAGGAAATGATACCTCTATGACTTCTAATTGAGAGGAAGCCAGAAAAGCCATATTGCCTTAGTTTAGATGCATAGATGTGATGGATCACGCTGTGGAGGTGGCTCGCTGTCTCCGTTAAGAGCCCAGGGAGAGCTGAAGATTAGCCTAGCCCAACTCAAAGACAACTGGAAGGGCAGAAGGTGTTGTATTTTGTTCATCTTCTCGAGAGAGGAAAACAATTATATTGACAAGTTCTCCCCCATTTCAAGCCAACTATATAATTTGTTCTGTGTACATTATTCAGAAAAACACTGAATCTCAGATAAGAAAAGGCCACAGCTGAGATGTTGACAAGCTGTAACAAAGAATGAATTGCAGTCAGGGGACGCATCTTCAGAATTCAACAGTTTGTTCTCTTAATCATTTTTATTCAGCTGGCAATATCAAGATGAATACGTGGTTTCTCTTAATGCTCTCCTCCTGAGAATACTGGCACACTGTGGACTGCCAGCCAAAATAATAAAATAATACATTTGCAACTCGAGAAGGCCTGAAGAGCCCAGGAAGACAACAAACAGCAACAAATTCCGAGGAACAGCTGGCTGAAGAAAAAAAAAAAAAAAAAAAAAAAAAAAAGCAACGCAGACAACCTCAATGGCAGCCATAAAAAACATATAAACCTGGATTCACCTTGCTATAAATGTCTGAGAAGGGTACACACCAGGCCTGTCATTTGGACTTCTGTTCCCCATGTTATGCTTCTGTTTGCCCGCAGTTCCACACATTTCTGTCTTTGAAACCACATTCGGGGGGGAGCAGGTGTTTAGATCAGTATTCAAATCCAGTGTATGGCTTTGGAGCACTATTTATGCATATATACTGTATGTGCACACACAGACCAGCACCCTGGTAATCAGCTGTACATCGTCACAGATACGCACTGAAGAAAATAACCGGTTCTTACCCATCTGCCTATCAATGCAGGATCCCACGCTCACAAAATTAAAAGCCTTTCTGACCAGGACCAAAGTAAAATTAGGAAAGCCATTTCACTGCCAATCATGTCATTTCTCTGCGGTGAGGACTTTTCAGATCTCCAGCTGGTTCTGTGCTTGACTGAACCTTAAAAAGACCTTAAATCCAGAGCACAGCACAAAATGCACAGTCAGTATGCTCAAGCAATCTCCTCAGTTGATTTTTTCCTCCACACACACAAGCTCCCACCAGTCAGCATCACAAAACTGCCCGAAGGAGCTGTGCAGGAGCTGAGCCCATGCCAGCGCTCCAGCTCTACTCTCATTTACGTTATGTGAGCAACCCTGATCTTTTATCGGGTGGTCAGCTCCAACCTACTGGCTGTCATCACTCTGCTTTTAGTTCTCTTAATATTTCTTTTCGGCCTATTTAAGTGAAAAACCTTACTGACAAAGCAGAATATTTCCAACGCACCTTAAAGCCCTCCAAAAGATCCATGTAGGTCTATTAACATTGCTACGTTACCTCTAGCTTTCTTTAAATATACTTCCAATTTGGTCTGCTCTGGACTTTTGGACACTCTGTGTTTACAGCACACAGCATGAACAGCCTGCAGTCCATGGCTGGGGTGCTGAAGACATTTTTACTTCTTTTGGGTAAAGATATGCCCTTTCCTGTGCATTATGGACACGCTGCCTGCTGCAGCAACAGTGAGAAAGTACTGAGCACCAAAACACACAATTACCTTTGAGACTCTGGCCCTTGCTAACTGCAGCCTACATGTATGAGAGAATTGGAAACGACATAAAGATGCTTTCTTTAAAAGGCAAACTTCCTTAAGTATAAAATTTTAAATTGCCACTAAGTATAAAATTTTAAATTGACACTTAAAAGCCTTACAAAAATAGAAGCATTTAAAGGTAGCTTATTATTTCTTAACTCCTTCTGGTAAGAACAGAAGTAATACCTTAACTAGTCTGTCACAGAAATTTCTTTTATCCTAGGACTAACCTGCAGCCCGACACTTCCCTCAGCCCAGTCTCAGAATACAGCACCTAGCCTTGCAAGAAGTGGTATCTTCATATAACAAAGAAAGTCACCAAAAATGACAATCAATCTGGAGGTGCCAGAGGGGGGAAAAAATAAAAAGAACATTGAATGAACACTACAATGAACATTGTAGTTGTTTGCCTTCCAAATACTGGGGTGGAGAGCCCGTCAGAAAAGGTCCTCATGTGGAGTGGTTAATCAGCTGAAGACATTTTTACCTCCACCCATTCCCAACGCTAACCAACCAAGGAAATTTTTAGTTGTTTGCCTGGCCTCACACCCAAGTTCCCTGTGCTTTCCACCAACTTCAAGGGAAAATCTGGGCGCTGCACATGCTTCATTTGAAGCCATGCTGCTGCTTCTCCTCTCAGAAGCCATGGAGCACCCTGATAGTGAGGCCATTTCAGGGTGCAGGGCACAACTCGGTGATGTGAGACCATGTTAGACCATGTTATGTTAGACCACTCAAGTGCAGCAGCTTAGGAGCTGGAGCCCTTAATATTAAGTTGTTGTGGTTTAACCCAGCCGGCAGCCAAACACCACACAGCCGTTCACTCACCCTCCCCCCTCCCTCTCTGGGATGGGGGAGAGAAACGGGAAAGTGAAGCTTGTGGGTTGAGATAAAGACAGTTTATTTAAGAGATAAAATAATAATAATAATAATAATAATAATAATAATAATAATAATAATAATAATATGTACAAACAAGTGATGCACAATGCAATTGCTTACCACCCGCTGACCGATGCCCAGCCCAACCCCGAGCAGCCGGCCCCCCACCCTGGCTAGCCACCCCTATATATTGTTCAGCATGACGTCAGATGGTATGGAATACCCCTTTGGCCAGTTTGGGTCAGCTGTCCTGGGGCTGTCCCCTCCCAGCTCTTGCTGCCCCCCCAGCCTGCCCGCTGGCAGGACAGAGCGAGGAGCTGAAAAGTCCTTGGCTTAGTGTAAGCACTGCTCTGCAGCAATTAAAACACCAGCATGTTATCAGCACTCTTCTCATCCCAATCCAAAACATAGTACCTCACCAGCCATTAGGAGGAAAAACAACTCTGTCCTAACTGAAACCAGGACATAAGTTCATCTTGTTTGAAAAGACCCTTCTGTACTGCCTAAACAATATGGAGACGGGAATCCATACCTAAGTGACTACGCACAGGGCTGTTTTGCATGCACAACTGGGAATTCACTGAGCTTCTTTGATCCCATGTGAAAACACGGGTCAGTAGCTGGACTGTTCATTCAGTTCCTCTGTGACATGTTTAAAAAATAAATTAATGGCAATTCGGTAGCAGAGCCAGAATCAAATATTCCAAATGCTTGCTCCTACCTCTTCATCATTAGTAAAATGCTTTTCCCCATAATTGTTATCATTAGCAAAGAAAAAAGCAAGACTGTAAACAATACTGAGGTTGGTGCGCAAGGGATAGCATATTCGTGGCTGTAATGAGTATGCATCTGCATACTTGTTCTCAAAAATTGAGTCAACCGTTATTCCACAGATGGGAAAGAATGAAGCTGAAATGAAGACAAGGATGTGATAACCTGCCAAGTGGTGTGTAAATGTGATGACAGCCTGAATAGCCTCTATGTAAGTAAAGGATTCTTAAAGACATTCTTCTGCAAACATTACAGGTTCAAAGCACATTTTTTCCTCTTTAAAAGATGCAGTATTGTACTTCCTCGGTCAAAATGACTCATTAGGAAGAATTTACATTCTGTGTAATTTTTCCCTTCAAATTGTGAAAATATGCCTTTAATTATTTATCGTTCTTGCTAAAAAGTAGCTTTCATGACTATACTTGATGTTCGTATTTGTCTCATTGCGGTTTTTAAGGTCTTTTCCAACCTAGACGATTCTATGGCTGCAAAGGATCCAATACCGGCATTCACTCTTTTCACAAACTGCAGTGTGTCAACCTAGAAAATCAGCTCCTGTTCCTCACCGACTGTTCTGAACAAGAGTATTTCCTGGAAAAAATGATCTGCTGCACACTGATATCTTGATTTGAAAAAGGGCATTTTAGAACTTTTTAGTCATCATTTGAATTTTAAAATTTATTTTAGAAATTGTTTTCCATCTTGTACTTCATTCCCTCCTTGTGTCCTGAATAAGTGAGAAAGATCAAAGTCAGATTTGCTGGCTCACTAGCAAATGTTATGTTCAATTTTCTTCTGTCACATTCACGTAAGTAACAGCAGATGTTGCTAGAACATTCATGAGCTTAGTTCTGAAGTGTGCAGCCAGACATTTGTCAGGCTAATTTCATTTCCTGAAGACTGCAAGGAGAGTTCTGCTGGATAGTTCCCCATCTGTGACACTGAGCCACTCTTGCCAAATTCACTTGAAGCCTCCAATGAAGATGTTCTCCTTTGGATTTTTGCTTAAGGCTACCTTTTTTTTTTAAAAAAAAAAAAAAAATATATATATATATATAGTTTTCTTTCAGAAGTCTATCTCCTCTTTGTTTTCAGCTAATACTGCTATAAAGATGGGGAAGAACAGGTCTAGGAGAATAATGAAAAGGCTCATACTCTCACGAGACGGTCATAATCTTTGCTATCCTAGATTTTACCAACTACCAGCTGAAGTAAGCGGCAAGGACACGTATTGATCTAGGTGAAGGAGTTGTATATTCTTTGAATATAAATGCCATTCAGCTGACAGAACGCAACATTTCAAACAGTTACATATACATCAGATGCGAGCTTTCTTGTAGAACTAACAGCCTGCAAACCATTTTCTGAGAGACTTCTGAAAGCAAGTCGCTTTGTGTATATTTGTACATAAAGGATTAACACACATTTTGCAGTGCCTTAGAAGACCTCCCATTTTCACAGCGACATAATTTGTGTTTATTCATTATTTGTAAACAAAACAAAGTTCATGTGAAGCATTATTGCAGAATAATACCTTTGAAGTAAATGTTTTGCATATGATTGGAAATGTTTCCAGGTTTCGTTAAGTTGCGGTAGATAGGCTTAACATATTAGCACAAACCTAAAGGTTTCCTAAGGATGATGAGAGTGGGTTTTGTTTACGTGGGCGGACTTAGGAAGCGATTTTCTGTGGCAAATTAAAAAAAAAAAAAAAAAAAAGTGGGGGGGGAACAAAATGGCAGTAACCCGCAAAAGCTGTTTCCCCGCTCGTTTCAGCCGCGCGCGGTATGTTCGCCGTACACCCGTGGCGCAGCCCGAGGGCGGCGGGAGCAAGGCCGGGACCGGCGGAGCGGAGCAAAGCCCCCCGCGGCCAGGCCTTAGGTCCCTCCGGGGCCTGGCTGATCTTCTCGGGGCGGCTGTGGCCCCTCACGGCCCGGCCCGCACGGGCCTGGCCCCGGCGACGCGGCCGCGGCCGAGCGGCGGCGGCTGACGCGGAGCGGGAGCGCCCCCTGCTGCCAACGCTGCTGCCGCCGCTTCCCCGCCAGCCCCGCCGCGGCCCCGGCCCCGGCCCCGGCCCCTGGCTCAGCCCGGCGCCTGAGGCCTGCCCCGAGGTCGAGCCCCTCGGCCCGGGGCCGAGCAGAAAGCGGGGAACGCGGCCTAAAACTCGCTGCCGAAGCAGCGACACCTGTTCTGAACGTGCAAATCCCAGCCCTAAAGTTATCTCTTTTCACTCCATGGACAAGGAAGCATGACCAAATGTATGAGGGAAAGGCAACATATGAGGGAAGGGAAACTCGTCTTCACAAATCGCTCTCCAAAGGCTGTTCAGCCCAATCAGCAAACTAGAGAAATGAGCTACCTAGCATAGTTTACTGACCGACTTTCCATTACAACGTTGAATAATGGCTTAAAAAAAAATGGAAAACAAAGTGGCTTTGAACTCCTTCCTAACCTTTAGCTCTGCTAAACATGGAAACTAACTGCTGAGTTTTGGGGAAGTGACCTATTTCTCAGCACATCACGAAGCTCACAACTGGGTGCAAACCACACGGACAAAACATGACCCCCTGTTTTCTAACCTTCCTTCAGACAACATGGCAAACACCAAGCAGAACACAGACTTAAAAGGAGAAAAGACTGAAAGAATGATATACCTAAACAAAATGCATCTCTGTGTTTTTCCTTGATTTTATTTCTTCTTTTACAGCATCGCCACAAGCTGGATTATGAACTAAGAACTGATCCCTGCTTAGTAAAAAATAAGTCCATCAGAGGAAGTATCCAGTTAATTTTTTATTATTATTATTATTTTTCTAATCTTCAATAATCTCGCTAATTTTTATCATTATCTCTAATGGTACCACCATTAAAAAAGTATTTTGGCTACAAATTGAAGGACAATATATATGAGATTTTACAAGATCTTCTGTAAACATAGCTTTCCTGACTTGAGTAAAAAACATTATGGAGTACTCACCAAAGCATTCATGTTATCTAGTGCTTTCCTAAAACTCTCTCAAATATTTAGACTTTTTAGAAGCTATTCAGAAAACAAAGTTTTAAACTACTGCTCTGTTTTTTTAGGAATGCTTTGTCAACATCAACAGGGAGAAATGGTAGAAAATGATAGAATTAAAGGACTGTCAATTAAAAAATGATTATTTTAATAAATTAATAGCTATTTTTCTTCACAGTAATTAACAAGTCTTTCTCTAATCTAGGCTTAGTACTGGATATGATTTCTAACAACTTCAGATTTCTAAACATGTCCAAAGTTATTTTTTTACTTTTTAAGATAAATAGCAAATACAACCTTCTTGCCCTAATTTCCATCGTGTTCTTTGTTCCCACCTCAAGTACTGATATTCCTCTTCCCAGGTCTGATTCATACAAAGAAAAATACAGAAGCTGCCTTCTTTTTCAAAACACAACTTGCTAGCCGATAATGTCTGAAAGGCAGCGGCAACCAAGGCAAGCTCACAGTCATCGCTTAGAGCTGGCTTAGAGCAGGGTTTCTACAAACACAGCAGGTTACGAGCAGAGGCTGACAGTTTTGTCAGAGTCCTCTTTTCCTGAATCAGGAGGCAGGTCTCTGCAGAAGCTAGGGGAGTTCAGGCTGTCCTGGTACAGCAAAGGGACCTACAGCAAGAGACAAGCCGAACTCCTTTCTCCTCTCACTGGTGATTTCCTCAGGTGCAATATCCCTGCTATCCTTAAAAGCTAATAGAGAAATCATCAAGCTGACCTTCCCAAAGCTGGGCCTACACATGCTCACAGGAGTGGGGAAAAGCTGCAGTGTGTAATGGTTGAAAGGACAGTCAGTATTAAAACCTGAGAAAAAAAATCTTTTTTTCCTGTTGTAAGAACGTTATATGCTTAGGGCAGGTGATGATCAGACATTCTTGATGTGCTGAGGAGACTTGCTATCAGGCAGGCAGAGGCATTCACCTGTAAACAAATGCTTGAATTTCGCTGAAAGTTTATATTCTCTATTCTGGAGAAGCCAAAATCAAATCAGAGAGTGGTTTGGGCTGGAAGGGCCCTTAAAGACCCCCAGACCTCCTGCCATGGGGAGGGCCCCCGGCCCCCAGCGAAGGCTGCCCCCAGTCTCATCCAGCCTGGCCTTGGGCACTGCCAGGGATGGGGCACCCACCGCTCCTCAGGCAGCCTGGGACAGGGCCTCACTGCCCCTCAGAGGGAAGGATTTCTTCCTAATGTCTAACCTAAATCTTCCCTATTTTATCTTAAAGCCATTCCCCAAAGAGTCCCATTAACAAGACAAGGAAGCTGACAGTGGATCCAAATCAAGACCCTGTGACACATCTCCCTGGCTGCCCTAAAAGCTCAGCCCCTTCTGCTGGGACTGTCTTTAGTAGGGATTCTCAGGGCTGAAGGAACGGTACCACAAAAATGAGCTTTCCCTCACTGTTCAAAGCACAGTAGTAATGCAGCACTGTAGGTTGTATTTTGCTGACTTCTTCATAAAACCTTAGTGAGTGCCCAGACCTCTGAGAAAATTAATGATGTCTGGGCTTCATTTAGAATTACAGGATCTCCAGGAGATCCTGGGTTCTGCTCAAATGCCAGAGAGAGTTACAATCTCTCCCTTGAACCCCCGTGGGAACACAGAGGTATTCCTTCTCTTCTATGCCTCTGTGAGGCCAGTGCCAACAGGACATAATCACTGTTACTGAAGCTGTCAGAAGAACACTTTGCTCAGAAATGTGGCCTTCATCAGATACAGTGCTCGCTGCTGCTCACAGCCATCCCTTGCCTTCCCCTAGAAAGATACCTGATAGCAGAAACCCATTAGGTCTTCCAAATTTGTTTGGGTTTTATCTGAGTGCTTGCTGCTAATGGGACTTCTCCTAGCAGTACAAAATGCTTCCATAGCCTCAAGCATTTTAAGTTTCCATGTAATGATGATACTACAATGATACTGAGACGGGGAGGGGAAAAGAAAAAAAAAAAAAAAAAAGCTATTTTTTATTTGCAACTGGAAGAGTGATGCACATTTGTAAAGGGCAGCAGGAACAGAGCGTCACTCAATAGGGATTGATTCGGTAATGGCACCACTGAAGTGCACGTACACCTGAGTGGAAAAGCATGTTCCTCTCCGCTGCATTGATGCCCTTCAACTCTAGTCTGGCTTCCTATGGAAAACAAGGCTCTTGGCCCATTTTCCCCTGTAGTGATTTCTTAGCATACTGATGAGTTCCCATCAGATTGGCCAGACTGTCATCTCAAACACAGTTACATCCATGGAGGAGTCATGGGAATCACAGGCGGGCAAAGGACAGTCCCCTGAGCAGCCAGACTAAGGAAGTACTGCAGTACAGATCCTCTACAACCAGGTAGTAGAAAATCTTTGTAGGAGACAGATGCCTTAAATATCCCAGTCCAAAATCAAATTTCAGCTGGGGCCTGTACCTTTGTGGATGAGACATCCACATGGGACAGGTATCATCAGAATACACTGACCTTCAGTGCTGTCGCTCTGTTTGCCACCCTGCCAGTTTGCTATAGCCTTCCTAAACGAAGAGGAAAGATTCCACATCTCCTCTGCTAGCAACAACCGGTGAGTCCAGCCTTGACTTTTCTTTTTTTTTCCCTAACAGTTAGAATATTTATAAAACAATTGTGTTTCATAACACAAGACTTCAATAGCCCCTCTTACACCTCTCCTATCAAGAGCAGCATGTCACATACACACAAATCATTTGATAGCAACAGAAGGCAAAATATTGCAGGGTATCACAGCAGGAAAGCAGCATGTACGTCTATCAAAGTTCTTACTGAACCTTTAAATCAAAGTCTGAAAGAAACCAAATGGGGACTGTATCCTTCTGCACCTCCTCATGTGCTCACCGAGTGTTGGATCCACTTTGCTTTGTTTCTTATGCTTAGGCTTAAAGTCATGATCTCGCTTAAACAACACGCAGAAAATGAGGGAAGTTGCGGAGGTTGTAAACTGACTACAGAAGAGTTAACAAAGGCAATTACGAACAATAGGAAGAAGTAGGGAAAACAGTTTGGTTCCTGCATGGAACTTAATTACCTATTTTTTTCTTATAACTACACAAAATTCAGTGTTTAATCTTTTAAAGAAAAGCACAACTTTGTTGTACGTTCAACACGCTGGTCACCCCAGTTAAACTATGAAGTGTAATGCACACCTTCAGAGAACCTCAGCAGGCTTTCAGAAAAGTGAGGAAAATAAGATCTGACATTGCTGATATTTCTAGGATAGAAAACAAGAAATAAGTTAAAAGTAACCCTCTTTGAAAACAAACATTCTGTAACCCCTTTTTAAAACAGCATCAAGAAACCGTATAACTTTTTGGTTTGTTTTGCAAAATTCCTTTCAGGTCACTTTTCATATATATCCACTACAACATATTCTGTTTTTTTTTTTTTTTTTGCATATAATCTTGGTTGCAGATTGAAATGATAGATAAACAGTAAACATTGGTTATAAAGAAGAATGCCACAAATGCTTCAGTTGCTGAGGAAGTTAAATGTATGTAAAACCAAACTAAAGCAATCCCCCAGCCCTACCTGCCAAACTTTTGGTTGCTTCTCCCCTGACAATGCACACAGCGAGAACAAATAATCAGAGTTATCCTTTGAAACACTGTGGCTATGATAACTTTTTAAAGCCAGACATTGGACAGGAATTTTTATGGCAGTAAAAGCCATAAAAAAAAAGTTCCAAGGCACAGAGAGACTTCAAAAGCCAGAAGCAGTGTATGAAAATAAGTGAATATTAAGAATTCAAAACCCCTCCTTAAGAATGTGTAGAGAAAACACATTTCTTGAAAGGTCTGGGGTTTTGTAGTTTTCATCTTAAAAAAGATTTCAAGGCTTTGAATTCTTAGTCTGTCTTAGGAAGGTAATGGATTTTGACTATCTTCTTGGAGGATGGAAAAATAAGCCTCCATCACACTGGAAACGAGACCATTCACACGTTAACAACAAAATCCACACGTGATGCTACAAGACAGGCGTTTGCCCCATTCTCATCAATGGCAGTGAAGATTACCATAGTGATGTTTTATGGCGATCTATTTGCAAGCACAGTTCTGTTCATCGCATACTACTCGGGCAGAAATGCTCAAATTCACATGAACCGGCATTTTTATGTGATTAGGTAGTTTTGCCCAGAAAGCTGTATTTAAATCTATTTTACCTGCAATTTATCCTCAAGAATTTCTTACCAAGTACTATTCTTCCAGTCACCCTGTTTACACCCCACAAAGCAGCTTAGAAATCCTCCCATTCCAATTTTAGCTGAAGCCTTCCCTGACTCTATGAATAACTGGTAGAAGCAATATTGACTGCAAGCCTGCAAATTCACTCTCTCCTGCAGGAACAGGCAGCCCGTTACCCCTGCACACAAAGACAAGTATTGTTTCACCGCCAGGATTTTCACATTCATTGCCTTCCTGATAATGAAGACAACGGCTTAATATATGATGGATCACGGCGTGTGTTAAAGACACGTGCTGTTGCTGAGCAGTGCATGACTTGGCACCATATGGGACCATGGGGAGGATTTCCAGATGTTTGTCTTGCACTAATTCCCAGAGCAGTAGAAACTGCAGCAAGAGTTGCAAAGCTTTAAAGGGCTGTAGAGCTCTCCCCTCTCCATCTCCAGTGCCTTCCTACACCCACGCCTACATGCCCCTGTAGGGAAGAAAAAATAAACAGGAGCTTTGGCTCTCTTATTTAACCATTTTCTCTAGCAGAGGAAGGATGCTTTCTTGATAAGAGAATGTTTAAACAACCACTAGAGGTTTTGTAATTAGCTTCTGATCGCAATGGGAAATGGGAGCTTTTCCTTGTTTTGTTACTAATACACTGTCATGGGTTTTATGACATTAAAGAGGATCTTTTCCACCAAACCTGTGTGTAACTGAAATCAGAATGATCTTTTCCATTCTTGTCATTTGTCCTCATAGTCACACCAGTCTGGGCTGCAATGGCTTGAACTGGAAAGATGTGGCTGTATTTTTTCTGATTTCTGGGCATACATTTCTGAAGACAGAGCAAGGAGTGGGTCCAGCATAGAAAATACAGCCATTTTGGCAAAGAACATGCTTTAAAAATTGGAATTTTATTCATACTGACATTCTGGAAGAGGCAGCATGCACTAGTATATAAATTAAATCATTCTTCAATTTTACCATCGGTATTTGCCAGGACCACAAACGCTTGGAGGACACTGCAGAATTCTGTTTCAAAACTGCAAGCTTGATAAGCTGTTTTCCAAAATAGGCAGATTCTGTTAATTTAAAATTTAAGACAGTGAATCACTCATTTTGGCAGTTGCTCGGCATGTGCTGGAAAAACAAATTACATTCTTCATTTCTGTCGATAGCTGGCTTTCATAGCCACCTCAAAAGCCTTAATTTCCCAGCTGAGCGCTTGCTGGATTATTCTCAATATCCATCACTATTCATCCTCCAAATGCCTGACTGTGTTTCAAGCAAAATGAGGGCAACCTGACCTAAGCAGGACAACTTAGGTGAATCCAAATCTTTGGGAATCCCCTCCAGAGTGTGGGGAATTCAGTAAACATCCTTGTGTTGACTTGAGTGGGCATTAGATCAGGCTTTGAATACCTTCATTCCTGCAGATAAAGCTTCAGCTATGATTCTTGGCTTTATAAACCATACCTTTTCCAAACTTGCCCCACTCTAGAGAAAACTATTTTGCAATACTTCTTTTTCCCTCCTTTTACCTTGATTACAAATGCCAGAACATTTTCTGTTCTTTAAGTTCACAAAAAGAGTATCATGCACACCACAGAGCGCCCCACGGCAGATCATTCATTACCACCTGCAGAACATTTTCTTTTTCTTTTTTATTTCTTTTTTAATAACTGCCAAGCATTGTTTAGGCCGCTTTAAAAGCTTTCTTTCATTTCTGATATTCCCCTGTCATCTCCAATTATATTTTACACATCATAATCCATCAGTAACAAGACAAATCTTCTCCTCTCTCCATTTACTGTAGCTTTTCTGCTGTGATTTTGCTGGCTTTAGATTGAATTAAAGAAGCAGCATTGAATCTTCCTTTCCATTTGTTTTTTTTTTTTTTTTTTTTGACATGTGTGGGAAATATATATTCTATTTTTACAGTCTATTTGAATTTAAGATTTCACCTTTAGGTTCTTGCTCAAGCATAACATTTGCCAAATATAAATTCTTTCCCTTATATCTTCTGTAAAACCATGGACAAAGGAAATTCCATTTACTCCTGTGAATTATACAGAGATAAACTGCAAGTAGTTGTTAAAATATTATGAGGTATAGAACCATACTTCTATTAAATACTTTTAATAATGAAAAGAAATGGTATCTAATTTATGGAAATGTATTCAATAGTAGCTGACAATTTATCTCCTCTCGAATTCACAGTTGCTCATCAGTCACTTCAGCAATTTTACTCTGTAACTTTTCAGGGATTCCGCTGGTATGATTCCCTCGTGCCATGACTCACAGCTAATGAATGTTCTTTCAGACCTCACCTCAGTAGAGATAAAACGTATGAATGATGTGATTAGTTAGGGTTAGGGCTCTTTTCTAATCCCGAGGAATCATTTTGATACCAGCTGCGATCAAAGCATCTACGAACTCATTATTAGGATTAATTTGATTGTATTAACCAGATCTTACATCAGTTACTGTCACTAGTCACGAGAGTATTACCCAGAAGGCAGGCCATAGCAGGTCTGCACAACAGGAACAGTTCCACAGGTGCTCCCAAAGCCTTTATGGCAAGAGCTGCTTGCCCCCCAGCTGGAGCGATGACAGGTTCTGGATTCATGCAAATTTGCCAAGGAGAGGTTTTCTCTTAGAATCCAGAAGCTATACAATCACTGCTGTTTTCAGGGACACAAGTATCATGCAAAGTACATTTTAGACAGATGGACTCCTTTCTAAAAATTATTCATCCTTCTGGTATTAAAGTACAAATGACTTTTCTACAGAACCTTATACCAATATCAGCTTGCAACAGATACTGGCTAGCGTAGGAAAACTAACTTAGGACTTCACCAAGAAGGCAAATCTGACCCATGCATACAAGCTATTTGGGTGAACACAGCTGAAATAGATTCTAGGACATCCAAAGTCTGCATCCCCCTAGCCTGTAAGGCAGATCCTACGGAGCGATGCTATGACTCTCCGTAACAGATCGGTGCAGAGAAAGGGCTGGGGGGGAGAGGCTGCTTACGAGCGTTTTCTCTGGAATTAGCATGTGAACTTACTGGGGGAAAAGAAAAAAAACATATCCACCTATAGCTTCTACCCAACAAGAGAGAAAATTCTTGAAATATTCTTTGAAAAAGCATGGAATTATGTGAAATTGCATTCTGAAACCTGGATAGCACTACTCATCCGATTTGGGAATACACTATTAAATCAAGGCAGACAGGGCTCCTTACAAGGACGTTCTGCCCAATTCAATCTCCATCCAAATGCTCCAGTTTGTAAGTTATAAATCCACGGGAAATAAGATTTCTGCTGATTTAATAAGAAATAAAGGAAAAAACTAATTCTTTACTATTTTTCAGGTGTTTAATATCGGCACTCTCAAAGTCAATGCATGAGATGAAACCTAAACTCTACTACCAAAAGGTGAGAACTGGAGCTTTGTTTTGCTTTTCACCCCTTCGGTTTATTACTTGTTACTGGGAGCCTTGTTAACAAGTGGCCACAGCAGAGGATTTTATGTTTCTTCAGACTGTTCCTAACACTTTCAAAATATTATTGTTGCTCTTCTCAGTTCAACTCCCAGCAACTCTGTAAAGAACTGAAGTCTTTCTGTACCAGTATTTTTTCTGCCCTAACATTTTTTCTCACCAGCTCAAGGGAATTACCAATGCTCCAGTGAAAAGAAGATATGCAAAACCTGCCAATTAAAACCCAACCAACCAACCAAAAAAGACCACAAACCCCACTGTATCTCCTGATATCCAACACAGTTAGGCAGAAGGAGAAGGAAAGTCATCCCAGATCTTACAGGAAGACTGTGAAATCCATTGCAGTGGGAATTTCCATTAACTAAGATGCTCCAGCCTCAGCAGGGGCTGCTGTGGACACCTACAAAGCAGGACACAAAATGTATTTCAGAAGGCGAACTAGCCTCATTTAAAGACCCAAATGGTAGTAAGATCACCACCTAGGGGAATTTAGTTTTTGCATCCTCACTGTAGCGTACCGCAGACTCCTTCATTGTTGAGTTTGTCTTTATTTCCAGTTTCTGCAACAGAATTTTTCTATACGTTTGTCAGTCATGTGGAAAACCCCAGCACTAGCACTTCTTTTCTGCACGTAATTAGCTGCACAAAAATGTAAAATTACCTCTCAAGTTGCTCTTTGGCAAGCTCTGTTTTTATTTTGCATATATTCCTCCAACAAGGAACAACAGACATGCCAGCATTTGTAGAATTTGTATTCAGTGTGCATTTTTCCGTTGGTGTACCCTGAATAATTTGTTTCAAAAAAGCTAAAAATTACCACTATGTTTCGGCGAGAAGCAGCACACTCACAATTAGCTTATCAACTCTCCCACAAAATAAAGTCATTCTCTCATTGTGATGAGGCTTAATTCAGCTACAAACCTACATTTTGACCTACAATGCCCCGAAAAAGTGAACCAAAGAGCTCTTTAGTAATCCAGTGATAGTTTAAATAAGCTTAACCTCTTTCACCAATTTCCACTCCAAATGTGAGAATATCATCTCTCCTACCTTATTCCTATATTAGTATTAGACATCCAAAGAATATTCTTAAAAACTCAGATAGAATACTTATGTAGAAGTATTAATATCTTTTAAACAAGAACTTGTGTTCCCCAAAACATTCCGAAATAACATTTTACCACCTGTTTTCCTCCAAAAAAAGTAATGGGGATGATTATAATTATTGATGAAGGTGGAGTAGTAGTGAGACGCATTCTTTCTTGTCTTTTCTAGGATAAATCAGATCTGTTTACTGCTTGTACAACTCATGAAAACTTGTGTCTGCATGTTACATGTTTTTGCATTTCTTCAACAACAAGTCACAAGTGAGTTTTGCTTGATTAGTAGTGGTTTTTGGTTTTGTTTTTTAAATTTATGGACATTTCTACAAGTACCCCTAACAGCAGCTCTAATTTTGACAGAAGAAATAGGTTTTAACTCCTCTTCTCAAAGTTAATTTGGAGCAGGAGATGACTGCTTCAGGTATTTTCTTCCTTTATTTCATGAAATAATGTTACACTTCTAGATTGCCTGCAATATCTACTGTTTCTTCCTCAAATGCTCTTCAATCAAACTATTCTCTTGCTAAAGCCACTAGCATCATAAGAAACACAGGAGTCGGATTTCTGGCCCTTGTAAGGTTTCACGGAGTATAGACATCCTGGAGTTTGGGATGTATTGCCTAGGAGGGCTGGACTGGAATCAGAGCACACAAGGTAGCCAGCAGTCATCTATCACAATGAGAAGAGCATTTCCCCAAAGTACCGGCAGAACTCTGCTACGTGGAAAAACAAACCAGTTACTTGAAAAATGCTACTTGCCTTGGAAAATGTTATGTTGCTGTTCAATGTGATAACAGCCAGGAAAACCAAAGAGGCCTGAAAATATATATATATATATATATGTTTTCTTTTTTTTTTTCCAGAGGATCAGCTCCAGCAGAGCTAGTTCAATAAATAATCAGATGTGAGGACGCAACTTCTATTTCCTAAGAACAGCAGGGGATTTGAAGCATTTATCTAGTGACCATACATACACTAATCTACTGATAGAGAGTGCCATGAGAGTGAAATAGGAACCTGTTGCTGTAGTAGGATGGTAAGGCTGTTACAGAATAAAGCAACAGAAACCTCTTGAACATAAGAGGAAAGTTGTGCTCCTTAGAACAGAAGCCCATACCTGTTTTCTGGGGGAAAACTCTCACAGGACTGAGATGATGCTTCCCGTATTTGTGTTGGCTGTCTCACTGCGAATTGATCATGTTCAGCAATCATCTCTCCAGAGTTTCTGAAATCCTCAAGTGCAGATGACCAGAGAGCACCAGGTTCTACCAGGAGAGAAACTGTCCCAAACTTTCAGGCAGAATGAGCCAAATGGCTTCTTTTCAAAATTTCTAATAAACCGGTTAACTTCTCTTTAGGAAGTATGCTTTTATTTGAATGCAGCCCATGACAATCCCTCACTCCAACACTGAAGTGGCAATGACAGATTCCCACCAGAAAAGCTCCTTATGTTAACTCTGTATAGGCAGAGAAAATAGTTTCACTCTCCAAGGAGAATCTGTACAATTTTCAGCCGAGTTTGGATCAGCATGTGACCTCTGGGATCTTCTCTGCAGCAAAAGCTTTCGATATGTATGCACTGCAGGTGAAAACAAACATTCATCTCATGCCAGCTATACCAACATCGCATTTTTGCAGACTGAAGCAAATCAAATAGAGGTGAACCACTGGAGACTTTCAGGGAGAAAAAATGGTATGATGCTCTTCTCCCTAACAGAAATGACTTCCTTAGTACCTTTTTCATCTGGATTAAAAAAGGAAGAAGAAAACTATCTTGAAGCACCCTGAAACCGAGTAATTCAGTTCTACACAGCTGAGATACACTCAGTTGGAAGCTAATCTGCATAAGCAAAAGTATTTTAGAGCATGCAGAAGACAGTCAGCCTTTGAACAGGAAAAAGTTCATAACCTTAACAGTAGCAGAAGTAGTGCTCTGCCTATAATAATGATTTTTTTTTTTTCTAACTCTTAAACACCAAAGGAGGTCAATATCTAGTCAGGACAATTACAAGGATGATTTATTCCTTGGTTTCTATGTTCAAATATCTAAGTATATCTTAGTTCTGAAAAATCAGGCTACTAACCAGGTAAGCGAGCATTACCCTGAGGTCGCCATGTATATGGCAGAGTACTGTATAAAGCAAGATTCCTATGGTTCTGATTTTATTTCTTGCGAGTGTTGGTCAAATCCAGCTGTTAATATATCAACTGTACTTGTGGTTATGAGCTGACAAAAAAGACCCTGATCAGTTCACAGAAACGCATTAAAGATTAGACATTGAGATTGTAAGCTAGTAGCTTTTCCAGTAGCTACTTTAAATTTAACTTCAAATGTTATCATCATAAAATTTGATATTGAAGTTATTAGTGGCTTTCTTAATTACTGAAATAGCGTGTGTGTATATAAATGTACACACAGTCAAGTCTCACATACTAAATGGATTTGATCTTTGCATATCCTCTACCTCAAAAAAATAAACTGGTGAACTCCCTCGTGTTTCTTGGTTCACACTTTAGTGTTCAGAAAGGAGAGAGATGAAAGCTTCAAGTTCCTTTTCAAAGCAGAAGCGAGGAAAGCACTATTTGGCAGTTTGCTCGGAGCTGCCAGTAGGGAAGCCCAGGTCCACCTGAGCCTCCTCTCAGTGTTTAGGCTGAAGCATCTCAGCTGAGAGCCCTGCTGCCTCCTCCTCTACTGTCAAGGGGAAGAAAAGCATACAAAGAAAGCAGTCCAACCCACTTCAGAACAAATTTGTCAGCAGGTGCTACCTGACCCTACAGACACAGTTTAGAGCAAAATATAGTCTTGAAATAGATGCCTCTACCATTTGGTGTAAGGTAGGGGAAATACTGGAGGTATAACATAACTACAAGGCCTCTGTTCCTTACGACCAAAGCAGAAGTGAACAGCAATACTGACTCTTGTCTTCCAAAGCACAAAGAGTGTATGAATATCTGCAAAACAGAAAGAGTAAATAGCTGGCTACCAACTTGAATACCTCTGATTTTAGTAAAGTTTTTATTTCTCTTTATTAAATTTTACAGCCTCATTACTGCACTTTTACAGAAGGTTTACCTCAGGTCTGACTCAGGTTCTTTCTTTATTAAAAAAAAAAAAAAAAGGAAAAAGAAGTAAAAAGGTGTTTTATTCCAATTCAAAAATTACAGAAATGCAAACCCAGTAGCACAAGCACTGGATGCCCTGAATCGCTTGCTTCTTCTGGAAAACTCCCTGGAAGCTGCTGTAATTTGTCCTCCCCTGCCTTTCTCCTCCCCCCCGGGCCACGTGCAGTCTCGAGGCCAGCTGCCTGCCTTTCTCTTCCAACTGCCAGTAGAGCCCAGCTCACTTCCCTTATGAGAAACCAAGCAACCGGACAAGTTAAGGCTCTTAGCACAACCAGAAGAAGTGGGGAAAGAAATACAAGAAAAAGAGTTTCCCACATTCCATTCCTGTCTCGTTCTCTCTCTTTTTTCCATATCCAGCCCTGTGGCTTATCCTTATAACCTGTCAAAGAGTCTCAGCGATCCAGTTGTATTTTCTTCCCTTGTGGCTAAACACACAGATGGACGTAAGGCAGGTGTTTTTGTTCCTCTTGATGAAGTCCATGAGTACAAGTACATACAGAACAATTATTAAATTTCAGTGATAGTAGAGTGGATGGCCTTTAGAATCGACTTACCTTGCCCTAGCAATAACTCCATGGGTGTCATTAGAAACACATGACTATCTAAACTAAAACTGGGATGGGTTGATTGTATATATACTACATTGGTAAGAGACTTACTCTGATGCAGAAATGCTTTCTGAACATGGAGAGGATCCACTCAATGATGATGACTGCGATTATTCAAAGGCCTTCCTGAACTGCAAAAAGCTAGAGCCACAAGCCTCCATTCAATCTCCAACAACAGCAATAAAGCCAAAGGCTTCTTACTATACAGGGGACAGCCCTGTAGCATCTGGAGGTCTCAGAAAGCATTTTAGATCTTGTTCTCAAATATTTTCTTTTGGACTGTATGATGCTCTGCACAGAGCGAGTTAATCTCTGCAAAGAAAAGTACTAAAGTCTTATTTTAAGAATATACATGGGAAAATTTTGTCTCAAATCTATTGAAACAATACATTTGAGAACAACACCGTTGTGTTCTGCATTGCACACATACATACAAAAAAAAAAAAACTATGAAAAAATAGTTTCATTTAATTATTATCACACTTCCACAACAACAACAACGCCCTTGTGACTAAATGACAGTGGAGGTATTACAAACTAATTTCAAAATATGAACACGTAATTTAAAGCTTGGTGGAGCTGTAGAGCCTAATACTTCATGAAGACTGTTGATCCCAAGTTGAAACTAAAAAGTATGTACCAGAACTGCACCCTAAACTAATGATGTACAAGTTACATGACAATACAAGCTGCCCTCCACTAATACACCAACATGCCCAAGTTTCTCAGTGAGAAGTTCAAGTTCATGAAAGAAGGGTAGGCTTTCAGTCTGGCACTGTGAAAACAGCCAACGTGGTCTAAAATGCAGTATGACATAATAGATGCCAATGATAATTTTAAAAAATATCAGGACTATGTTCTTCTGCAGAAAATTCCTATCTTTAATGATCATGAAGTTACAGAATACAGTGTTCTGCTGCTCATACTGCAGCATCAAATCTTTATTTGGGCTCCTGGTCATGTTAATGAGGGGAATGTATTTTTCTCACTATGGAGTTCAATTTGAAAGAAATGTCAGCATTACTCTAAGCCAAATCAATTTCTATTTTTTTTTTCACTGCTCTTTCCTTCTATCAAAATCAAGAAAAAACAAAACGCCCCACTCACAGTAGTACAGTTAAAGAGAAAACAAAATGGCATTGATTCTTCCAGCTTTGTTTCCCAGCAGACTGATTAAGAGAAAATAAATCTGTGTTTATAAACAGCCACAAAACTCAGGTTATACTTTAAAAGCTAAAGTATCTCCTCTTCCTGAGACCCCAGCCAAAGCAATTTCTAAACTATTAGATTTTATTTCACAACTACAGGCAACAAGGGGAAGGTGCCCAGAGGTTCTGTTTGTTCTTCTCCAGACATCAAGAGGGGAAAAAACCAAACTGACAAACAAACAAAAAAAAAAAAAACAGAGACCATTCATCCTCACCTTGGTGGAAACAAGTGAAAATTAATTGGTAAACATCTACTAGACGGTAAGCTAAATAAATAAATAAATAAAAAGCAGGGCCTATTGAAAATAAATCACATCAGAAAAGGCTTATTCCCTTTGATGGGATAAGCACAGGGGGAAAATGGATGACATAAACTGGAATCTGTGAAATGGCTGACCACGGTGTCAAGAGGCTGGACAGCAAATTGCCTTTACTGCACTGCCTTTGTGCTTTTGGGAAATGTATTGCCAGACCACAGCAGTCCTAAGGAACTTTGGAAATTCGTCTAGTTGATGTGTAATGGGGTAGACAAAGAAAATATTGTTTCAGTGATCCTGCTCATTTCTTGTACAGAAGTTCAGGCTTCCTTAGAGGTTAGTAACAGATGTGATGTTCTATATACAAGTCTTTTTAGCTAAAAGAAAAACAGTATTGCTCAAAGCACATTGTTGAAAACAGAAGAAAGCCCATCCACATTTTGTAAGCTCAACCAGTGAGCAATGAATTAAAAAAAAAAAAAAAACAAAAAACCAATGACCCTAATCAATTACTTCAGAATATAGCACCAAGCATAAGAATTGTCCAATTCAGTAATAATGTATTTATTGAGAATACAGGCACATTTACATTTTTTTTTGCAGGTGGAAAATAAAAACACTATGTGTTATATACTACATTTGTGTATAAGTTACACGCACACATAGCCCCTGGTGACAATCAAAGTGACTTAAATTTCCTGTGAGCAATGTAAGAGTTTTTCCTGTCAATGTCAAGAACGATACTGTGCAGCAACTGAGATTTCAAAAAGAGAAGCTAGCCATGGTGTGACACCGGTGCTTTTCCTCTAGGACAGAATAATCAGTTACCAAGTCAGCTCACCTAAAGATACATACATCTCATTTATTGGAATGGCAAACTCCAAGTGTAAAAGGTGACTTCGTTCCTTTTGAACTACTTTCAACAAAAAAAAAAAAAACAAGGTAATTCTGGCATTGCAGTCATTTGTATGCATCTGCATAGGTGGACATTATGCACACAATCTCAAGTGAATTGAATTAGCCAAAATAGAATGTGGGGACATAAATAATGTGGAGACGAAACCAGTTTGAAATTATAACTTTAAGACTGAAGTGAATAAACCAGGGATTTTCACCAGAAGTAGCCAAATCTACATGATCACAGAGAAGTAATATGCTAGGTATATCACCGATATAAGGAAATATCCATTTGGACCCTCAAGAAGGTCAGGTTTACATGCTGTTTACTACTCACAAACATCTAAAGGCTCTGGTTTAAAACTGAAAACTACCGAAGGTTCAGCACAGGCACAGAGAGCACACACAGGGCACAGTGAAACTGCTGGCGGTTAGCAGAGAGGTTACCTGCATCCTGATGGAGATGATATGGACAGGTGCAGCCCCTGGGCAGTGCAAAATTGTCAGCTTTGAAGGTGAAACTCTTGCAAGAAAGACACAGAGCTTTCTCAGATGTTGGCCTAAAACATGAAATGCTCCTGCAGAGGAGTTTATGGTAACTGCAAATTTCCCTGGGTAACGGGTAGGTTGCACAAGCCTATTCACAAGCCAGAGACCTGGCTTGGAAAAGAGATTTACTTTCGAAACAAGACTCACTGAATGACAGGAGTTTCTCTGAGCCACCTTTCACTCTGTCTAATTGAGTTACCCACCCATCACTCAGCCAGGAATATGTCAGGAAGAAAGCCAGAAAAAAATCATTTTTCCCCACAGCTCCCAGGCAATGTTAATACACTATACACCATAACACCAGGGAAGCTGCAGATCCATACCCATCTCATGCACTTGGTTGTAAAGCCTTGCAAATATATTAAGCACCACGAGAAGAATGCCAGAGAAAGAGCAAAGCAGGGACAGATGGCAGTGCTGTGACTGACATGGCTGAAATTTCTCCCTTTTCTCTTCTACCTCGCCCCCCCCCCCCCCTTTTTTTTTCTGTTCTGTTAAGTTTGGTATTCAGATGATTTCTTATGTTCCTCAATAGGGCAGAGGTTAGGAAGGGACTATTGCATTCAAGAGGAATCTCTGCCCCCAGGCTGAAATCTTTCTGTGCTCCACTTCCCCAGGTGTCCTTCACAAGCTGTTGTAGGTATTCCCATTCTGCTACTACAGACATTTATGCCTGACACGCAGATTTTTTCCTTTATATACCTCAGTTAGAATACATCTTTCATGTTCAATCCATAACATGTGAAGCTGTTAGGGAAAAGAAAGCCACTTCTATTTTAACGTGTTCCCCAAAGACAAAAAGGGAAGAGATACAAAATCAAAGGACAAATCATGAGAGAGAAATCCAAAAGTAATTAGGCAGGCAAGCAGTGGTGCTACCTCTGAGACATCTGGAGGCCAAGGAGAGAGAATTTCCTTGGGTTTTTGGCCACGGGTGGAACAGCCTTAGGCAAATGCTCTGATAACTCTCAGAGGAGATAGATTCATGCCTCTGATGACAAGGGGACATACATCTCACCTGGACAGCTGAGAAGGCACATGCAGCTTTATCTGTTCCTTCCTGATTTTATAACCTGGTGCAATGAAGAGTCTTCCATAACTTTCTGAAAAGTTTTACCTCCCACAAAATGCAAATCAAAAAATGTCCTACGCTTAGCTGGAGAAACAATTCTAATAACATAAAAACAATGCAAAATGTTTAAAACATTATTAATAGATACTCTTCATTGCAAAACTCATAAAAATACATGAAATGGGCAGCTCTTGGAGCTGACTTGCTACAGACAAAACCTCTGCGTGTTTTGCAAAGGTATTGAGGGAAAGCTAATAAAATAGTCAAGTCTCCAATTCTTTTCTTACCTTTGCTCTGTGGCTGAAGGAAAAAGGAAAATAAATCTGAATAATACCAACTTATAAATGGGGATTAAAAACAGAGCAGCACTGCCATGCAATTGTTAGAAAAAGAAAAGGATTTTGGTGAAGCATATTTCATGTACTGAGTTATTTTGTGAAATATATTTTTCTATATACCAGGAAAACAGCACACTTGACTTGATAGTACTTGATCCCACTTGTCCCAACTATCATGAAGTGGTGCCCAACACTAGAATTCTGAATAGTAACTAAGAGACTTTTCTCTCATTCGCATTCAGACTTTGATTCTAACAGAAACTGTTTCATTGCAGAAATGTCAAAAAGATATGAAATGCAGTGCAGCGATTATTTTCGGTGCCTAATTAGGGATCACCTGCTTCTTTCAGTGAGTTCAATGAAGCGGCTGTAGAATTATGCACATGATATAAAAGCAAGCAGAAAGTCAATGTAATGATAAGCAAGAAAACATTAAAACAAACAAACAAAAAAACAAGAGTAAATCAGAAGACCCCGAAATCCTAACATTAGTGACAATGGTGCTGCTGTAACTGAGATATGGTTGAGGTGGTCTTACAGTGGCTAACTCAGAACTACCATCAAAGAACTGGTGGCTTGAAGAATTCCTATCAGGCTCACAGACAGAAGGTCACAGGCAGTAGCACTTGCTAAAAAGACGAGTTAAGTTAAACACCTGTGCAGACAGAAGTCAGCAGGCCAGGACACCCATACAGTGAAACAGCTGCTTCAAAGTGACGTTTAGCTTCAGACTGTGAGAGGTGAAGTCATGGCAAACAAAACTCTTGGATTAAATATGAATTTCAAGGCAGTCTCATGACGATGTACCAGTGACACTGATCTGCTGGGGCTGAACAGCGAGGGCCTGCAAAGCCCACCTCAAGGTCAGGGAATGGCCGGAGCTGTACACCAACAGGCATCACTGAAAGCTGGTGATTTTTGCCAGGAAACAGAAAAAGGTGAACTGCGCATGTGCTGAAGAAAGGTGGACAGCACAGGACTACAAGGCAGCAACTGCCATAAGGAGATCACACAGGGATATATACCAGGTGGGGGAAGCCTTATGTGAACTGAAGCTCTCTCCAGAACCAACATACCTTGTATCCGACACACAAGCTGCGACAGACATCTGTTCTAGATCTTCCTCTCTCCACAACAGAGATCTAGAGCTTCAAAGGGACAAACACACCCGCAAAAATCTGCTGAGCAGTGAAAGGATATGTTACCAACCATTTTGTGGGATTTGCAAGGACGTTTCAGAAATAGGATCATCAGAAAAAGACTGGTGCCAGAGAGATGAGAGTGACCTGAGAGACAAGAGAAGAACAAGAGTCAGGTTTTGATGAAAACAGAGACAGCAGAACATACCCGTAGGGCAGGCAGAACAAAGCAAGCCCAAAGCCAGAAGGCAATGGGTATCACAGAACGAGCTCTACTGCTGTAATCAAAGACAAGGCCGAGCACCGTGCCAAAAACTCTGCTGTAGGGGAAGGCTTTCAACCTGGTTGATAGAAACAGGGGATCGAACAGCTGGGACTCGAAGTTTGGCAAGCTGAACTATGACGTATTAGGCAATTAGGCAGCAAAGAGAATAAGGAAACACTGCAGCAGTTTGCTAAGAAAAAAGTCAGACTTTGTACTGTCTGGAGCCTGTAAAAAATGTTTGGGGTGGGGTCTAGCTGCCTAAACACAGGCATCCAGCACCATTTCTGATGCCCTGGGGTATCCCCTGCCTGACATCCAGATGCCACTCGAGAAGACACCAGGTATCCCATAGGTCCTGACTCATACCTGTCACGCTGTTGTCACCGATGTCTCATACCCTGGGGCATCTCATGCCCTAGAAGACTGCCTAAATAAGTCTAACTTCTGGGAGAAAGCGTCTGCCTGTGGCTCATGAAGACAGATACTTCAAAATGACATCCTATAAAGCTATAAAGCCTTTTGCCTCCCCTTTCACAGGCCTTGGAGAAGGCAGAAATCTCTGTGTTATTCTGCACCGGCAGAGAGCTTTTGGGAGTGATCATATCACTTAAGTAAGCCAGGAAACCTTTTCTCCTCCACACCGTGTAAAATCTATTTTTTCTTCCCTTTTCTGTGGAATTTAAGTCTGGCAGTGGAAGAACTGCATGACATGGACCACAGCCCTGTGACATTACAAAAGTGCATTACTCAGAGCTGCCAGGTTGGCTCAGCTGACTCATGTTCAGGGTCGCTCTGATCAGTAGATTTGGGGATAGGAGGGAATTTTGCCCAGGGTGAAAAACACGATGAGGTTTTCCGCTTTCTTTTTGTACACTGAGAAGTAATTTACCTGCTGAAAGGATCTGGTATATCTTACCATATCAATTCCTTGCCAAAATAGGACCCTCAGGCACCAGTAGCACTCCTGCTCTTTGTGACAGCTTCTAACCTGAGGACCGTTTGTTTTTCTTCTTCTTCTTCCTATTATTATTTTTTTCAGTTAAAACCAAACCAGACCAACAAAACAAAACAAAAAAACCTTTAAATGAAGTCCTGCTGCCTGCTGCAAAGCACACAGGCATAACACATGGCCTGGGATAACCAAAGTCAAATTACGTGTCTCAGTTCTGAGAAACATCTAGCAGGTTTTAATTTTTACTTCCAATCCCTTATGGGGACAGATTTGGAGCATTTTTCTTTTGGGCAATATTTGGGCAGTAATTTTACCATTATGCTAATAATGCTTATTTGATAACTAAATTACATACAGACCTTGGGATTAACAGAAGTTGGCACTATAGTCATAAATCACATGGGAGAAGTGAAGTGGGATTATTTTAAAACACCTAAACAGATGAACATACGAAGCTCTACTATATGATCCATCAAATTTCCCTGAAAAAGACAAAATGCCCCATACTTCAACCATCTGAAGGTGTGCTTTCTCTGTGATAGGGTCTTTGCACATTGACCAGAACTCTGAGAACTCCATTTCACGCTTAACTTCTAAAACTTTCATTTCTTCCCTACCTTTCAGAGATTTTATTGTGATGAATTTTATTGTGTCTGCATTTATAATAGATGTCGGTAGATTTTTATAGATTTTCATTAGCAGTTACATTTTAGAGCAGTGTTACATCAATAGAAATACACAGTGAGCATGAAAAAGAACGAGCAGTAACTGTTCCAGCGTCCCCTATATATCTTGAGCTGAAAGCAATCTGGCACGTGATAGTAAGATCTGATCCCAACACCACTAGCTCATTTGTGGAAACATCCCTATGGTTGTCTTTTTCTCTGTTAATACTGTTCTCCTACTTTTTCCCACCTGCAGGGGAACAGCAGGACATTGTTGTGGAAATGGTCCAATAGAATATTAAAAGGATACTCCAGGTCCTAGACACAAAATACCAGGTTAGAAAAATAACTGTTTCTAAGAAAAAGTAAAAAGTTAATAATTATTAACACCCCCCCCCCCAAAGTCAATTTAAAAAATAGATTTAAAAAAAAAAAAAAAGAATAAATAGATTATTTAGATGGAGATCGTTTTCCTAGCTCCAACAGGCTAACCCCAGAGCAATTCAGAATTCCTTTCCTTGGATTCTTTGCCTTCTCTCAAACAGTGACATTGTCCTTTAGATGACCACTTGCATCTCACTTCCCATCACTGCCTTTTACGCAATCCAACCAGAATGCCACCATCACAACCTCCTGGCATGAAGAAAGCACATCAACTTCCAAAGTTATTAAAATTACATGAATTCTCGTAAGCTGCAAATTGTCGGGTTTGCCTTCGTCTCAGAGACCTTTCCCCAGGCCTTTCTGACTACGGCAAAAGTCCTGCAAAAGAGCTCCCTGAACAAGCCATATTCTGAAACACTCCGTTCTGCACTGCAAGCAGGAATGAAGTGATTTACAACAGTCATAAAGACAACTTTAAAAGGCCATTTTACATGTGAACTGTGACAGTTCTGAGGAGCTTGTTATGCCCATAGTGTTGCTTCCAGAAAAAAAAAAAAAAATCTAATTTATGGGTGAAACAGTAGGTGGCAAGCACAAAAGCGTGAGGAATGACAAGAAGAGTGGCTTCTGTATTGGCTAAAGGCAGGACTCTGCACAGAAGTTCAGTGGCCTAAAAAAATGTAGAAACATCCCAAAGAAACTGAACAACTTGCATATGGAAACAGATGTGTTTGATTAAAAAAAATCAATACCAAAAATGCCTTGAAAATGTGTTCATTGCCTGTGGAAAACAAGAAACATTACCAAATAACTCTATTTTTCTTTTCTGTTTTCTTTCACGGTGACATATAAACTTTGTGTGCTTTAGCAAGCCAAAATAGATAACACACTTCCTTTTGCAAACCACATGAACTTATCTCCGTAGTTACACTTAGTCTGAAGGAATGCCAACGCTGTAAAAGCAGAGCAAGATATCAAGAGTTAGTATTTTTTTAAAGTGCAGTTATTTTGTGGACAATACTGAGATCAAGCAAGATAAGAATTTTGTTTCGTAGACTCAGAAAATTGTTTTTTGTAGCTTTATAGCTGCTAGGTATGGAGGCATGTTGGACTCTTAAGACAGATGACAAAAAAAAGTGCTCACTCACTGGGCTACCCACCATTTTAGCAAAATAAAGGAGACTGAAAGGCTAGGAAACCTATGCTCATTTAAATTAAGTGTGGCTTCCAGATGCAATTTGTAATAAATGATGTACACATCTGACACGTAATACATGATTAATTTACTCCTTTTGAAAGCAAAGGATGAGTATTTTTTATTATTATTTTTATATGCTTAGTTATGAAGCAGAGGAAGAGGATGGAAAAGATGTTTGCTCCTTGATTTGGACTAGTTAGCTGCAAAAGAATTCATTTGTTCTGAATTTGTTCTCCCCTCCAAGTCAACGCTGCCTTTAGCAATGAGATATACCTCCACCTCCGGTGAACCAAGTAACATCTAATTATTAACATCTTTCCTCGTCTTTCAATTTGATTGTACTTCTGTGTTCATGGAAATGAGTTGCAAAGTTTACAGAAATACAAACCATTAATTTCTAATGTCTGTAGGAGAAGAGCTATTTCATTCTTCTGACATCTAATGCATTGTAGTGTCATTTGGCTGTTACAGCCAGAGCTGCTAACAAAAAATAACCTTTCAAAGGCACGTAAGGGTTATCGCAGGGTTCCCACGTATCAGCTCCATGGCCAGTGGCCAAAGGAGTCTCTGCCTTCCTGTAAAGTTCAAAACCAGCTAATTAATATCCATTTGTCTCAGCTGCAATATATCAAGGAGTGATATAGTGATAAATTATGTGCAAAAATTGATTTTATGGCACGCGTTAATTTAAACACAAAGTATGCCGACACGATGGGAATGCACAAGGAGCCAGCGGAATTCCCAGGGCTCAGAAGCAGGAGGTTACTCCACAAGGGCTGTCTAGGAGGTGGCACTCCACATCCTTGGGAGACCTTCATAATGTTAGACATCAGGCAGTGAAACGGAATAAAGCAACAATTACTAACGCCAAAGAGTATTCTTCATCGTGTTAGCCAATTACATAAACACCTAAATCTGTTCACCTTTCAGAAACTCTTATAAACCTATTTAATATTTATCTTTGGAAATTCAAGGGAATATCTCAGATGACAATGGATGTTAAAAGCAGAGCATAATCGAGTCCAGCGGGACCTCTGAACATAGCAATTAGAAGCTGTCAGGTTGAGCGGGGAAAGATCAGGGAGGGATTTGATTTCACCAGATGTAAATTCTTCTCTTCTTTGTTCTCTGTAACTAAGCTGTGGGGAGCGCAGCTCGTGGGACCCTCCAGAAGGCATGTAACTGGGATGTGTTGTACACTTTCACCCGCCCTCACACGGAGGGAACAGTCAGTTCCCTCTTGTTTACACTTCCAATGAAATTTTTGACAGAAGTGAGATCCTGGCTTATGTTACTTTTCACAGATGTCTCTACAACAATAACCCCGGTGTTTAGAAGAAGAGACAGAAGGCTAAGAGGTGAGCCTGAGTGCCAGGTGTCTCCCTCCGTTTTGCCCCCCTACACCACGTATGATGCATTTACCCCCTCCTCTCTGCACAGGTGTTTTTGACACTGAAAACTGTCCTTCTGCTGTCCCTTACCAATACGTTACTAAGCAGCCCCAATTCCTTAGCAATAGATGTGGCAGCAGCACTCCCAGGAGGTTTTTGGTCGATCCACTTGCTAATATAGCTGGAAATACGCCTTCCCGTCCTCCACCTGAGATGATCTGAACCTGTGCCTTCCATTTTCCCAGGCAGCTGCTGACTGCCAGGCTAGAGTGAACTACTGGGGTGGTGGACGTTTGGCTCAACGTCACCCTGTTCTTAATAGAAAAAAGTAATTTAAAAAGCAATGTCAGCATTGCTTTCAAAAGCAAGCAGAAAAGGCATCAAGTTCTTCCTTTTGTTTTTTCTTTCTTTTTTTTTTTTTTTTTTTTTTCCCTTGTGGTTTGGTTAAATCACAAAGCTGGGAAGAGAATAATTACTAATAAACCTCCAGAGGTAATCTCTTGTGGTCACAGTCTACCTCAGTAAGTACACATACTTTTCTTGCATCATCCATCTATCTCACAGATGGCTACAGTTCTCTCTGCACTCTACCAAGCACCACACATTTGGATTGTATAATTTATGTACTCGCTGTATTTTATAGGAATGTTTACCAACACTTATAGATGTATAGATATTTCTTACAGAACCTATAACCAGCTGGGAAAGGTTTGTTACTGTCTATAAAAAGAAATGTTATATTTTTCTCTTCTTCCTTTAATCAATTCATGGAAAGGTTAATGCTCTTATTAGCACCGTACTGCTGAATCTCTCTGTGTGAAAAACATTGTTTACACAGTTTGTGGTAATTTCTTATCAAGACAAGTTGTTGTCGTGTCTCTGCACTTTCAATGGTTTCCAAATTCAGTTTCCTACTAAAAGAAAAAACACAGGTGGAAGGCAGAAAGCGAGAGAGCAGGTAAACACATCAAGAGCCCAGCTATGCTGCAAAACAGTTCAACATAGTACAGGTTTTGGTCTGGATATGCTCCAAATGGGAACAGCCTTTTGTGTTTGTCACTCACTGACATCCAAAGCTGTCCTCAGGAAATGAGGATTCAAACAGAAGTCACTTGTTCAGGCTGTACGCTGCAAGTCACAAAGATGCCTCATGGTAAATAAAAGAGATTTGAGGACTGGACTTGGTCGCTGTGTCAGGAGAAAGTGCATGGGCACAGCACCCCGGGACAAACAGCTGATGGCTGTGTCTGACAGACCAAGGTTATTAGCAATTCCACTTTATTACATCAAGTTTATTCAAATGCTAAAATTAAATCCCATAGATGTCTTTTACAGGTTGAAACATAAAAACCTAAAAGTTTCTCTTTCAAGTGACAGATCACATAATTATTCTTTTCAAAATCTGAAATGTCATTTACATCCCGGCTTGAAATAACTTTTCAATGTATTGCATTGAGAACAATCCCTTCACGGTAGTATCTTGCAGCCCCCAATATAATCTGCATTTTCTTTATTCTGTACACAAGCCAACTTTGATGAGTTTTCCACAGCCCTCTCTTCCTGACACAAATAACCATGAAATATGGAATGTGAAAAAAAAAAATCACAGTTTGCATAGAAAAAAATAAACAATATTTAGATTTACGCTGTGGTTTCAATACAGATCATAGTGAATATCAACAGATTCCACATTTGTAAATATAACAGGAAGGCTACATTAAATCTGCACACCAGAAACACACTACCCTGACTGCAGCAAACCTTTCAGAAAATGGAAAGGACTTTTAGGAGATAGATGTGATACAGATTTAGACCTCTCTCTGTGCCCCTCTGCTGGAAGGAAGGGATGTAATATCTAAAAAAATCGAAACATTACAAATATTTGTAAAAAAGTCCTTTGTGGGGAAATTGTTTTTTTCTCAGTGAAAAACTCACACTGTTCAGAGCACCAGTGATCACATAAAGCCTGTCACTGGATAAACTCTCATCTCAGGATGATGAATTCCTGTCTTTCTCATTTTTCAGCTGCTTCTTGGTAAACAAGCTGAAATTCCAACCACTGAATGCCAAGCCAGAAGGCACTGGGGGCAGCTCTTCAGATCCCTGCTGAGCCCTCGCCTCTGTGGATGGTGCCCACCTGCATGCCTCTGCCAAAGGCCAGCCGCCGCCTGCTGCTGCTTTGGTTGCAGCCTCAGCTCCTGGTGGTCTCTTGGTTGTCATCTATCACTGATATCACTAGGCTTCTTGAAGAAACTGAATTAGCTGAGGCAGTGGAAAAGACAAACAAACAAAAAAACAAACATCCAAACCCTTTTGCCCAAGATTCCTCCATTTTATAGTTACAGAAGCTGAGCCATTATTACTGTTCTGCTTAATTAAAACATCACGCCACAAGAGCCTACTCTGTTGAAAGTTTAAGACAGAACAGTACTGTTGTACTGTCATTTTTACTAAACCTCCAAGAATGTCAGTGCAGATAAGTACCTTGGTAAAGAGAGAGTCTTGGCAAAGTAGCGAAAAATAAGAGCAAAAGTGCATAAAATACATTGAGATTATAAGAAATTAAAAGGAAATTTAATATTAAAGGGAGTCTACATTTATTCAAATACGATTTCAGTCTGTCGCTCTCCCAGCAAGGCAAAGCCTATATAGATTTTTTTTTTTTTTTTTTTTTAAGGTTTCATGGCAGGGAACCCTGAGGACAAGCAGCTAAAACCCACCACCTGCTGCCTGACCCATCAGCAGCATGGCAGCCAATCTGTACCTGCCAAGCAGTGAAAGTCAGTCTGGTTCAACAAATACACCTTGCAATAAGACAACATCTGCAGGGAATACAAAACACACGTAACTCTAATAGCCTGAAAACACAGCTTCAGTATACTTAGAATCAATATTCTGGAGGAAATGGTGTAAAACACCCCGCACAGGAGGTGCTCCGTCACCGCCTGCACGTTCCCCTCCACGGAGCTCTATGGCTTGGCTAGGAAAGCAGCCATCGACTGCGGAGCTGTACCTTCAGTCAAACATTCTGCTTCCTAAGGTGGAATCCAACCGCCAGTGCGATTACCTTCCTCCAGCCCCAGAGACAGAGCCAAGTGAAGCTAGCCAGAATAATTCACCAAGAAGCCACGAAAATCAAGTACTTTGAATATTTTGCTTCATCAAATCAAATCCCACTTGCAAAATAAGTGACCGATCACTCTGGAAGAAGACTTGGTTGAGGTTCAGCACACACTGTGGGTGAAATGAAAAGCTGGAAGAGAGGTTGTCTTGGCAACATTGTCTGATTCATATTTAAAGATAAAATCACTCTCCAAAGCTAACTAAAAGTGGATGACAGAGAGAAAAGAAAATGTAGGCATTCATATAATCTTCATAGCAGAAAGCACTGCCTTCTGTCAGTTGCTTGAATTATTTGGGGATTTTTCAGTAAGGTTTCTTCTGTTCATTGTAAAACGTCCTTTTTATAGCAACCATTAAGACAAACAAATAAGTCTTCAGTCTAGAAAAGCATAACAAACTCCTCCAAGTTACTCATTATGTGAAACAGCATGATGCCTCAATATCTAACGTACCAACTACTTTTTCTTTTATATTAACACACCAGCAATCATTACATTATCGTATAGCCATGCTCTCGTTATCCATTTGTGCACGTAAGCACTTTATAAGAAGTACAGACCGGTAAAGATTTCTGACTTTATTGTTGTTGTTGTTGTTAATTATTTTCTAACTTCTCTTTGCACAGTTGGTGATTTTAAGAGCTCTAAGTAATGTTTGATTTTTCCTCTGCAAAGAATCGCGTTAGACTTGGGTGCAAGGATTTGGGTAGAACACCGACCAAACCCAACAGGCAAAGAGTCCCAGCAGAACAAATCCCAACAGTTGTGATGTGGATGACTTTTCATGGATGACTTGGACAAAAATTCCATGAGGCCGATCAGGGCCTGGAGCACCTCTGCTGTGGAACCAGGCTGAGGGAGCTGGGGGTGTTCGGCCAAGAGAAGGCCCCAGGAGACCTTTCAGCGGCCTGCCCATATCTAAAAGGGGCTGCAGGAAAGCTGGGGAGGGACTCTGTGTCAGAGGCTGTAGGGATAGCACAAGGGGGAATGGCTTTAAATTAAAAGAGAGGAGGTTCAGAGTAGATATGAGGAAGAAATTCTTCACTTGTGAGTACGGTGAGGCCTTGTCCCAGGCGGCCCCATCCCTGGCAGTGCCCAAGGCCAGGCTGGATGGGGCTGGGGGAATGTAGCTTATGATCACTTCCCTGATCACCACTTCTCTAAATCATCAGCTCTCTGCTGACTACCTTCAGACACTCCCAACTATCCTATGACACTCCCAGCTTCTCATAACTTGACAGCTTCTCCCATTTCTGTCTCTCTGGCACTTTGTAGTCCAGGCAGTGCTCAATCCCTTCCATGGCTGTTAGTCTCTTGAACAGCCTCTTGAGGCAACTACTGCTGAAATCTGAAGAGTTGTAGTAAATTGGTGGAGAAGATTGATTTAAACACAGTCAATGTCTTCATCAGATCTTTCAGTTAGTGAATAATAGACCTCCTTTAATTTGCCTCTTAATAATCATTTTTCATGCCACTATTGAGTTCATGGCTCTCATTCTCAAACTCACCTGAGCACCAATGATGTGCTGCTTCTCCATCAGTCAGCCCACTTTCTGAAGCAGACTAATTTCACCCTTTTGACTCGAATTTCGCTTTTATTAGTTATCTTCCTCTTTTCAGTTCCGACTTCTAGCACTATTATGCTAACATATGACAAAATCCTTCCTTCAACAATGCAAAGTCTAACACTTTTATACAGGTAATATTCTCTTAATGGGAATGAACAGGTGGGCATGCCAGAAGGATGCAACAATTATGTTTAACTGGTTGGCAATAAAGGATGATCCCGAATACTTGCTGCTAATGCAGTATAAGTCTCAGCTACGGCAAACTTGAAAAGAAGTGGGAAAAAAAAAGAAAGAGGAGAGGGGGTGAATAAAACCCTTGGAAAACTTGGAGAACAAAAGCCGCTGGCTGGCAAAGACAGATGCTGCAGCCACCTCTGTGACTGCATGCACAGGCCATGTCCTGCCCCCGAGCTTGAATCGCAAGGCAGAAGAGCTGCCACTAATTGCCTCTGATTGACTGCCACTGAGCTGGCTCAGAGACCCTCTGGAGAGCGCTCTTTTCTTGCAGGATCCTGCCTTGCCCCCATTCAGCACCTCAAAGAAAGCTCTGCCTATGTTCTCCAGCTCTGTGCTCCCAGAGGGGTGTCTGGATTAGCTGCTGATTTACTATATTATTATACAAAGAAATTTTCCCACTGCTTCTGCCTGAAATTGCTTGCCATTAGCTCTCCTGAGGTCTCCCACTACACAAGCCTTTCATGGCAAATTAATACAGGACAGTGTATGATCTATTACCTGCAAGCTTTATTTGTGCTCTAGGTAAGTGATAAGGTGGAACAGATAACTACCTATCTTAACACCAGCAGCAACTGGGGGATTTGGGGCCAAACCAGCTCATACTTGAAGAATTGAAGAGGTGGAAAAAAAGGCTTGTTGGGAACATTGCAAAGAAAGAACCATTCCCAAAGAAAAGTTCGTTGTGAATATATTACAGGGTCAACATTACTCTTCTTAAGAGTAGGAACATGAAGCATACCTAATTAGGTAGGAAAAAAAACTAAGCTGTTTTTTTTTTTTTTTGGTCATCTTGCATCATAAATGTAAATGATGCATAAAAAGCACTTAGTAGATATATCCTTTATGCCCTTAACAGAAGAGACAGTGTGTGCTTGGTGATTCAGCCAGTGGCACGCTGCCAGCACCAGGCTGGACACGAGGCAATCCTCACCGACCCCATTCATCCCTGCAGGCACAGTCCCAGCCATGGGAAGCTCCCTCCCACCTCAATTGCTTCTTCGCAGTGAACCACACAAGAAAACAATTACATGAGAGGGAGGATTTGGGAACAGGCATTTTCATGCATTCAGCTGGTTAATGCTACAGACGTGTCTCATGGGGTTTTGAAAAGGCTCTAAGCAAGCTACAGTGCAATGGACTTCAGCATCTGACCCTCAAAGGTGCATCAGGCATCCAGCATTATCATCATTCAAGACCTTCATAGAAAACCTTAGTAAAATATTGAATTTGCCTTCCAATTTGTTGCTATTTTTCAAGGTAGTGGGATGAACAGTTAATCATTTGGAGCTCACCAGGAAAAATACTTTGGCATTTTGTGTCCTCCGTTCTGCTTCTGGACCAGGCTTGGTAGGACGCATGGCACAACTCTGCTCCAGGAGAGGAGGATTTTGCAGACAACTTGGCTCAGGGGAGAGAATGGGCAGAAGTGAGGCGCTGGTAACAGAGCAGCAGCAGAGAAATGCTGCCGAGCTGATATGAAAGAAAATATTTGTGGGTTTTGTGGACTCCGAAGTGAAATATTGGGATTGTGTTTTAAAAGACCCAAGCCAAAATGCTCTTACACTTATCTGATAAAAGTGACCCTTAAGAGAAAATGTTTTCCTGACAGAAGCTGTGGCATTGCAGGGATTTTCTCTTCCTTTAGAGTATTATTCAACCACAAATGACCCGTCAGCCTCTGAAAATCTTTGAAATACTGTCTCTCCTTATTCAAGGGCACGCAACTCTGCCATTACAGCCTCCAAGCTCTTCAAGGGCAAAACAAACCCAAACACAACCTGTGGCTACTGTGTGAAGCTCAACCCAGCGGACAAGGACCAATATACTTTATCTGAAGCATAACCAGAGAAAAGCTTCAGTTTTCTCTCCACAGTTTCTGTTCTTTAAACACAAGAAAACAGTGATTAAGACTAAATGGCTAGGTGGAATCCACTCTGAATCCTTCTGTTGAAGCCTACATTAATCACCAAGCTTTCTCATTGATTTTGGTAGAGGGGTAGCATTATACAGTTACAAAACAACAACTAATCATGCTCAACTCTCTCCTTGGGCTCTCTGAAACTCCACGCGGGTCAGAAATATGGTTCAGAGGTAGCTCTCAAGTCACCTTGTCACTCTCAATTACCTAAGCATTAATGCACACACCACTCACTAGAAATAGCACAGCAACCGTGTATGACAAGAATTAGGAAAAACTGGACTGCATTTACAGCATTTAATAGAACTGCCATTTTTTTCCCTGAAGTCAAAATATTTAGCTTGCTCAAAACAGGGGCGAAAGGCCTGTAAATACATCAATAAAGCAGCCAAATGATTTACGTGTATGTTTTATGGATATATGTTTATGGATTCCATCTTTGTGACTTACCGGATGTCTGTTCAGTCCAAGTATACAATAAAGGGAAAGGATGTTTCCACTTAAGCAGACTCATAGAGCCAAAATGTATGAAAATGAACTGATCCCTGAAATTCTAGTAAGTGTTTGCCTGTCTAAATATATTTTTATTTTGCAGATATTTTTATGCAACCTATGAAACTAGAACATATTATGAATTGCTTAGTTAAGAATCTATTTAACTACTAAATCCTGTATATTATTAAAACATCATAGATGTGGAACATTCCTTTTCAGGTATTACATGATGATAAAGCTACCTTCTGAGTGTATAACAGCAGAAGTTCCATAGAAATCTGAGCAAATGCTGGACAGCTCACGAGACCTGGATCCCATTTCACAGATGCCTTTTGCTATCTTGACCAAGTCACTCAATCAACCCTCTGCTGTAGTCCCCACCTTTGGGTACCAGCAGGTGTTTGTGTGCTTAGGTTAGATGATGAAAAGGTAATAAACACATCAGGGTTTCTGCAGGGGAGATGAAGAACTTGCAAATTTCCCATTAATAGTGACAACATTAATTTCTTCAGCAGACATTGTTTATATTAATTTACTTTTAGAAGCTTAAGCTTCAAGTTCAAATGGTCAGCAAAAAAAAAACAAACATCGTCATATACAGTTGCCAAGACTAAAGTTAATGAATTCTCTGGTAAGATAAATACCAGTACTGAGAAACCACACAGAAGGTTTAAATGAGCATTCATTCAGGTTTTTAAATTCCTTACTTAAATTCGTGTGGAAAGCATACACCAGTTGTACACACCCCAGCACCTTCACCAAAACTGGCACCCTACACATGAAATCTCCACTGTAAGATACTGGATTGATGGAATTTCTCATTAGGGCCACAGAAAAGTACCTGGATCTTCATGTATTGAAACAGGCAAAACAACAGGTCTGTTTTTACCATCTGGAGGACTGATATGAGATTACAAACACTATGGTTTTAATCTTGTCTCGTGGCTTCCACAGACTCTCCACTGAAGCTGTTTCCTGTAGCTCTGTCCACAGACCACATTCTCCTAGCTACTTAATTGGCTCAAGCCTGGGTGTGGAAGAGCCCACTCAGATGATTTTTTTTTTTTTTTTGGTTGTCAATGCTCTCTTAAAAACAGAAAGCAGAACAGCCAGCTTGGTTCCTGATGCAAGTTACCTTTTCTTGCACCAGCAAGCTTTCCCTGTTGGGACGACCCCACTGCTCTCCTGGGTGGGCTTGCTGAGGACAGCCCTGACCACTGCCTCCACAGTGCCTGCTGAACAGTATTACTCCTGAGTAGTATTTACTCCTTTTCAGCACAAAATGCAGGACACAGTTCTTTTTTTATGACTTTTTTATGATTACTGTTACCAACATTTTCAGCTGAAATACATTTTAAAATGCAGTATACTTAATGGTTGCATTAGGTATTAAAAGGAAGGAAACAAGCAACTAAATAATGGCAGTACATGCTTCACTTAAAGTAACCATAAGACAAAAAAGAAATTGCAAATTTCTAAGAATCGCCACTGCTATCCTGGAGTTCATCCTAGTTCCTCTGTTATGTATTTGAACTGTATAGTGTGCAAAATTATATAGTGATTCAGTTTGTCTGAGTACATAACCTGAAGGGTTTTTTCAACCTGACATAGGCATAAAAAAAAAATCAAACATTTCAGTATACATACTTTGCTGCTGCTGCTGTCATCTGTCCAACTTCCATTGGAATGACTGTGTGTGAAGACTTCAGAGCAGCCAAAGGAATAACTGTAAGAGAACAAAAACATGTTCAGTTTACTAATAAAATAAATAAAACACACCAAAACACAAAGAGGAACAAGAAGACATTAAAATAAATGTCAATTCCACAGATTCAGACCTAATTGCTAGAAAAGTCTAAGATAATATGTATTTCAGGATAAATATTCCCCTCTTCTCATTCATTCCACTGAAGGCTCCTTGGAATTTGCTTCCTATTCACAGGAGTCATTAGTATTTCCTAGGACACAACACACCAGTCAAATCATGTTGTTTTTTTGTTTGTTTGTTTGCTTTTTCTCCTTAGGACTTCATTTGACATGCCTGCTGAGAATCTGAACCAAAATGTCCCTTTGCCTGAAATGTATCTAAACCATTTTATAAATGGGTTCAAATAACTTGCTTCCCAACACACAGCAGCCTCTCTGCTCTCTGATTTCCTCTTCCTTCACCATTCTCTGCGAATGAAGAGCTGTCATTCAAGTAAAGAAGGTCTACAGTTCAGGCTTATTTTAGTCACTCAAACACTATTGCTGGGATAGAACAAAACCAGAACAAAACTACTTGCAAAAAAAAAAAAAAAAAAAAAGATTCCAGATTCATATAAGGGAGAAATTTTGGAAGCCTTGCTCTTGTTTCTGTGGGGTGAAAAGAGGGGAATGAAAAATCTCTTTTGTATTGCTGGAGTTTTGTGGGTATACTGCTACTGGTTATAGCTAATCATATATTTAGCAACACGAGCACATAAGGTCAGCAATTAGACTGCTAAGGGAATTGGTTTGCATAATCAAGCTGTATATGAAGAGCTATTACCCAAATAATTTAAGATACGAGCTGTGGAATCATTTGAAAGGCAGAATAAAGGAATGTGGAAAGCAGGAACCTTGCCACCAGCTATCACCAGGTGCAAAGAGGACACGTAAGCAATGCACCTGCCTTTGAAAAGCATTTGTGTTATCATCGAATAGGTGCAGAAACCCCATGTGTGTTCTGTTAAGCCTCCACTTACAAATATAAACCTGAGCCTGATCTCCCACGAAGCTGAGAGTCACACCCCAGCTCCTGACTGGGGGTAACAAGACAGCAAATTTGCTTTCTTTTCTCCCAGAGCCCAGCACTTGGTCATTATCACGCAGTTCTCCCCCTGAAGATCTTCACACTTTGTTGGGATTCAGCGTGCAAAATTCACAGATTGAAAATGTTGTTGTCTAAACTCTGACGAGTAAGAATAAAGGGCCTCGTGGGGATGTCAACAAGTGTGTGCCAGGCTCTGTCTATATCAGCATCTCTCCTCCAAAGAGATTTCCATAGGAGTGAAAAAAAAACAACCAAACAAAAAAAACACCTTTCTAGTGAGATTTACATTATATATAGATTTTTTTAAGCTGTTGGTAACAATCTGGTACATCTCTTACACCTTACTTCACCAAAGGGTTACAGTCTGATAACCACCAAAACTTGAGTCAAAGCGCTTGCCTTATCTGCTTGCTACCAAAACAAAGTCTAAATGAAGATACTGACTGAGTTAAAATACTCAATACAAAGCCTGTATAGGGGAAAACTCTCCACTCAGGCAGAAGTAACTATTAATAAATTATGGTTTTATTCTATTGCTATCTTCCTATTTCTTGCTGAAATTTCATCATATACAAAACAATTAGAAAATACCTGCTTAAATTTTAGGCTGCTTGATTTAGTAATTGAAATGTTTATGGTCTATTAAAGAAAAATTATTTTCTGTCACCCAAGAAGAAGCTGTAGCACTAATGGATATTACCTTACACTTGTTTGTGCAAGGAAATGCAACTTCTGCAATTTTCACTTTCATTTAACTTTCACAGTTTATTTTGAAACAAGACGTTTCAAAAGATGTGTCTGTTACAGAGATTTGTATTCTGTGTTTGAAAATTTCAATTATACTTTCTAATTAAAAGCCTTAAGTGACAAATTTTAACCCAGTGCTCTACAGATACAAAAAGGAGCCCAATGAATGTAGCGTCATGATTTTCTGAAGAACCAGAATCCTGTTGCAACTTCTGCTAGACACTGAGTTTCAGCTCAAACAGAATACCAAATATTTTCAGTTTTAAAAAGAACCCTGACATTAACAACAAAAAAAAATTAATACCAATTTCCTCTTTCAGACATAAATAGAATATAGGGTTGGACACATAACATCCTACCCTTTGGCTTTATTAGTTGCCTTAACAAAAAAAAAAAAAATCAAATCCTACTCAAAATACATTAATTATTTCATCAGCATCTCCTGTAATGCCACGGAAGCCTATATTCTGAAAATTTTGTAAGGTTCCTGGATGGGTGGAAAATGTAACCTAGAAATAGCCCAGTTTGTGTTGCTTCAAATAAAACCAGGAAGGGGCAGATGCCAACATGTTCCTGAAGCTGTAGACCAGGGCCAGCAGCACAGCTAGTGCTTTGTGGGCACAGGTGCTGCTGCCTGCTGAAACAAGCCAGGCTCAGGGTTTCTTAGCCTTAAGAGCCACATTTGGGGAGGTGGCTGTTTGGGCAGTTGAGGGAAAAGTGTGTAACTTCTGTGCTTTTGTTCATTTCAAATTTCTCCCCTTTTCTCTCCAGCTCCTATTTCCTCTGCCACCTCTTCCCCCAGGTGGGAATCCATTTAGGAAGGCAGCACTACATTAGCTGGGAAAAACAAACAAATCACAGAGCTGCCTGCAGCACCTACAGACAGTGGATTCAATTACTGCACGTTAAGCCCTTTATATTTTAGGGTTGTGAATCAGGAAAATGATTGCTAAACTAAACAAAACCAATGAGTGCAACTATCCTATTAAAGCAAGGATCTAAGCACTATGAGCAAAATACCAGGGCCCAGCCAGACAATTAAGTAATCAGACAGCCCTTTGTAGTCCTTCTTGCAAAACATGATGGAGGATAAAACACCTGCTGGCACGTCTGCTGCAAGCCTTTTCAGACGTGTCAAGCCTTTTCCGTAAGCAGGCTCTAGTGAGCTCTTTCATTTTTTTAGTGGATCATTTTTTTTTGGAGTCATGTTTCTAAGCCTACCAGATACACTTCTCATTTACGGTTCACTTAGATGCTCGATTCATATTCTTTTGTTGTTCTTTGACAAGTTTCTGGATTACCCATGTGTCGGTAGATAACCAAAGCATGCTAGGGGTTTCAGTATCACATCATCTCTCCTGCTAAGCCAGAAAGACAGCGGAAGATGAAAACGTCAGACAAGTTCCCTAGGAGAAATACGCTAAACCTCAAACACTTCCTAAGTTAAACATTAAAACTACTGGTGTCTCAACTAAATACCTACTTACATGCGTGCCAGGAGACACAATTTATCCCTAGTTTCAAGTAACCTGCATTTTTCAGCTCACAAAGCAAAGCCTTTCCTATTCATGGCACAAGTCAGAGAGTTAAATAATTCATACCTAAAAAAATGGACATTTAAGAAAAACAGTCCCAAAGATTACAGAAAAATTCCTTTACTGTTTTATATATTATATACAGGTTATATATTTATGAAGGTAACACAAGGGGAACGTTACCCAGAGATATTATTTCCATAAAGTCTTCTCTTTTTCTGATTCCTCTGACTCTTCTCATCATTTTATGTTATGTGGGGCAAATGGCTGAAAATAGAGGAGTTTTACTTACAATCCATTGCACTGAAACACTATGATTCTTCCGAATGCCTTGAGCGTTTCAGGCTTAGTTTTTCATTTGTAGTGTTGTCACACTGGATATACAATGGGAAATTCTGCCTATCTTAACAAATTAGTAGACTTTTTAAATATTATTTTAAAAAAGTCTCATTCATCTCTCAGTCTGAAGTGACATCTTGAAAGAGGTAAAACTATGTGCTGGGGAAAAGCAAGCAATTTACGTTCAAACTGAACGTTAGGTCTCTCATTTAACTGAATATACCTATCTCCTGATGTCATGGGGGAATGAGCAAATGCAAAGGCCCCCGCTTGCCTTCACAGTAACAAATGACAGGACAATTTTTAATATCTGTTCTTACTTACTGCTTCTCCATAGTGAACAGTATCAATCTTTCCACTCTTTCATAACAAAGTTTTTCCACAGCCCTAATCTTTCTTGTTATCCCTCCCTGGTCACTGTGCTTTAATCTGGCAGAAAACTCATTATGATACCGAAAAGGAGACAAAATGACTTGGGAGTGCACATTTTCATACTACCAGAGAAGACACCCGCACAGCTTACAGAGGAATATATTATGCTTTCTAGTTTCTACAACAAGAATGGGTATATTTAGAGATAATTTAGTTCAGCATTACCAGATGAGGCACTTTAACCAATGCTATAAAGGACATTAGAAAAGATGACTCTAATGATGCCTGAATGTCAAAAACCCTCAGCATCGTCCTCAATCTAAAGTAGTCAGCAGGGAAACTTGCATATGGCATATTTTATCTCCACCCTAAAATCTGCCCAGCTATTTAGGTGGAAAGAAGAAAAAAAAATAAAACCATCTACAAGAATTTACAACTTTACTCAATATGTCTTTCTGGACAAAATCCAAAAAACAAACCAAAACAAAAACAAAACAAACAAAAAAAAAAAAACAGTATGAGCCACTTCTTTGTGCTTTAAAACATTTGATCTTCCTTGCTTCTTTATGCACATCCAGAAGAACTTTCCTAACCAAGCTGATGCATAAATGTGAAAACTTACAGAGCTAATGACTGGCGTGGATGCACCAACATGCAAATGACTCAATTTGGGGAAAATACAGAGGATTTTCATTGCTGTCTTGCATGAGGAAACAGCAGATGTGAAATCATTAGAATCAGGACAGTATTTCCCAGATGCAAAGGTTAGAAAAGAAAAGGAATAGTTGTAAGGTCACTGACTGTTGCATCTGGGGAAGGGAAAGAAAATTAACATTTTGTATAATGAAGAGTTTTTGAGAACCATTTTGCCATAAGGCAGCCTAGACCATCTGTGAGATAAGAAGAGCCTCTTGCCTTCAAAAAAAAATCCTCCTGATAAAACCGGGAGCTGAAGTCAAGGGGCTTAAGAGCACACTGAAATGCTTCACTGAGTGCTCCAGGGACAGACCTGTGCATGTGCCTAAGTGCTCCACAAACCAATTGTTACCGCTGCCAGGGACCGAAGACTGCCTAAGTAATAAATACAGCCCTTTAAGGATGCACTTAGAAACATCCAGGTAGCACATGGTGTTTATCAGTGAACACAGTCCAAACTGGCTCCACAGATGCAATTCTTCATGTTTCAAGACTCAAACCCAAATCAGAGAACTGGAAGAAGGTGCAGTCATCCTCCTGTGGGTTATTTATTTTTGTGTTATCCCCACCCATACCACCTCTGCTACCAGTGAATAGAACCAATAGGTGACAAGAGGCAGATATTGGGTCATTGCAAATGACCCTGCACATCCCTTCTTTGAATCTAAAAAAGAGAGATCTGTATCTAAACATTACTGCATGGCTGGGATCCAACATGGAAAGGTGTTTCTGAAATTAAGGCTTCACCTTCGGTATGCTATCATCCCTCCTCTGGCCGTTTTGATAACACAGACGTTTTGGACACTGGCATCATTAATGATACTTCACACCTAATTACTTTCTTTCCTGGTTATCAGCCTTTCCCAATGTTAAATGTTGCTCGGATTTCTTTGTTTTCTTTAAAGAAAACATGTGAACAGTATGAAGAGTACTGTATGAACAGCAGCTTCGTTTAGACAGAGATTACCCACTCTGAATTTGTAAGATCAGAAGATAAATATTGGTAAGATGAGTCTATACGGGGAAATTAAAAGCACCTTATGAATAACATTGCTCTGTATAATTTAGCACACAGGTCTATCACTCTATTAAGCAAATCTGATTATGCCTAATTTGCAAAACTGGAGAAAATGAAACAATCAAACTGCTTAATAAATGAAGTCGGAGAAAATTATCTGTTCCTAGCTACTTGTTCTGTTATACCAAAGTCTGACATCTCCAGTATAGAAGCACACAGCTGTCTCCTCCTTCTGCTACAAATATTTCAACCATGTTTACTTGTGTTAAATAAAGATGAACATAATGTAAATACTAGTACTACTGCTACTACAAAAAAAGTAAACTATGTAATGAGCCAGGCTGAAATACAGCTAAATACATCAACACTTTCTCTTCATTTCAATGGAGTCATGGTAAGTGAAAGGACCAGCCGAGGTGTTTGAGAAGGGCTAGGAATGACTCCTGAGCACAGCCACTACAGGACAGCCCACTGGTAATGGTACCTGTCAGGGATCTCTTCAGAAACGACGTTCCCTGAATCACACGAGCTCTTGTAATTAACTGACGAAATCCAGACTACCCGTAAACACACAGCCTGCTGTCCCTAAAAAAATGAAAAGAGGGGTGTATTAAGAAAAGGGGATGTTTGTTTTCTTTATGAGGCATTAACTGTTCCAGGCAACAATTAAAGTATTCAGGAATACAGCAGCGAGGAAAATGAAAATTTTACATTTAATATCATGAATTTAATTTCCTGAACTTGGGTTGTATCTTATTCAATTTACTGCCAGGCAGAATCATCAGTGATGCAATCCTCATGCTTCTAAAAGGAAAGAAGTTATGTCAGTTATGTCATACTCTTTACTACAGCTTTTTTTTAATTAAGTTTCCCATTTGTGGAATTTATTTTCTGCATGGAAACAAATTAAGATGTAAGCCTTGAGGGAAGGAAACACAGCAAGTAAGAAAACTGTTACTGGTTCAGCTGCCCCTGGTAACATCCCAGAACTGGAACACTGAAGGTGATCCCTCAGATACTCCACACAGGTGCATTTACCAAATCAGATTTATTTATGTATTTATTTAACAAAAATCAGATCTTTGGTTAAGACCCCACCTATACAGAAGCACGGAGAGAAGTGTACTTCAAATGACAGTGTTGCCTGGCTGTTAAAAAACTGCCTGGCTTGTTACAGGTGGGTACGGAAGGACGGAGATGAGGCCAGAAGGAAAATGGCATCTTGCTGTGAAGGCAGTTACTGAATGAAGAAAACAGCGGGGAAGGGAAGGAAAGATTCAAAGATCCTTTTACAAATGTCAATTTTCACAAAGGGCCACCAAGTTCTTAGCTACATGGGTGCTGAAACGTTAAGCTGGCTGCTGCTCCTGCAGCTTACTGGAACTACTGGCCGGTAACTTTCCCTCACTGAATTTTCCTGAAGATTACACTGTATTAATGTAAGTATTTTTTCCTTATGTTCTGCATATGCAACAACTAAATTCACAAAGCACTTCCATTTCTCAGTTGCTGGGGCTCCTAATGTAGCAATCTGCAAACAGTCACACTGGTCAACTAGGCATGACCTAACCTATAAGCAGGTAGATTTTTTGTTTCTTTTCATTTCAGTCAAACTAGACAATTCTTCCTCCCATTCCAACAGCATGCCTTATAAAGTCCTTAAAGAAAAGCCAAATCATCACGTAAGAGTTAAAGCTCTTCAGGATACACACCATGTTTTCCCCTTTTCCTTAGGCTTTGTAGGATGCCTGCCTCAAAGAGGCTTAGGTCTTTACTAGCATCTCTGAATGTCACAAACAGATAATGCAAATCTAGTCATTGCATAAATATCAAGCATATAAGGACGCCGTGCAGAGATCAGCGGAGATGGGGAAAACCCACTGCTCAAACTGAAAGGGCTCAGCAGTCTTGAGTATCCCAACAGTTGCTGGATCCAAGTAAAATGAAAAACCCTAAGCAAAATGGAGCAGGGAACATACCACAAGGCACTGAAATAGATTCTGCAGAAATAGGAAGAGGAGAGAAAGAAGTACACCCAGTAATTTGGAAGTAATGCCTGCAGCAACACTGAGGGAAGGTGAATGTCCCTCACTGGAAGCGTTGTGTACAAGCTCTGTCATTTCACCAGCTTCGCTTCTGAGGAAAGATGCTCTTTTGTTCTTGATGCCCTGTGAGAAGCTAAAACATGGATTTCTGGGGATATGATTGAAAAGACCGAGGACAACTCCAAAGATTTTTTTATTTAAATTTAAATTACACATGTAATAGGCCTTGTTGCAGGCTGTAGTGGCAGCCTTGGTGGTTTTGGAAGTGCTAAGATTTCAATCAGTGACATGAGAATCCACACTGATCCCTACCTTTCAGTGGTCTAAACTTGTCAGGAACCCCCACACCCCTTCTTGAAGCAGGAGGCTGAGCTGGCCATGCCATGCTCAGAGCCCGGTCGCCATGCTATGAAGAAATACAGTCACGGACGTGGGAGCTGGCTGCTGCTGCACCCAAACCCACCTCACAGAAAGAGTATATTTATGGCCAAGGGAGTTTGCTGGCCTGCTCAGGGCCTGAGAAGGATTTCCTGATGCTCAGGCTGCCAATCTGACATAACCTCCCACTTCTGGTCGAGTTTTGCTTATTTAAACAGAGGGACAAGCTGCGTGCAGACGCCTAGTGCACAAGCAAACCTGTACAGCACCTTTCAACCCACAGAGGTGCAGAGAACTGGGGAGACAAGACGTGAAGGAGGGAGCACTCTGCTAGCACCTAGTGAGAAGGAGAGGCAGTAAATAAAAAGGACTAACTGACAGGCCTTAAACATGATTGTTTTCAGAATTTTAATTAAGTTAGAGATGTTTCACGCAGTGGCACGATTATTGCAGAGCAGAAGATGACTTGCCATTATGAAACCTCTCACCCCAACCAAAGCCAATAGCTTCCAACATCGGGCTACCAAAGCTAAGGACCCTGGAAACACGGGCAGTGAGCACACAAGTGCCTGCTGAAAGGTAGGAGCGTGGAGAGGCTGTTGGAGGCTCAGGGACACACTAGGAGACCGCGATAGCCCTTGGTGCCACACAGCCTTCTTGCTCAGAGCGGAAATAAAAAGTACCAAAGGGGTCACTGCACAAGAATGACAGCTGAAATCAGGCCGTGCTACCTGTCAGGCTTCAACAACCCCAAGCCGGAGCCAAGCATCAGTGCGGTACAGGAAGAGACCAGCTGGATTAATGCTCATTTCAGAAGATGAGAGTATTTAAGTGTCCTCAAGATTTTAGGCGAGCTCAAGCCAATGTGGTGACCATCAATCTGAAACAGGCTTCAGGTGCTGCAGGCCAAGTGCTAGCAGAAAGGCCACCCTGTGAGTACTTCCAGAGCAGCCAGCACCGTGAGCTCTGCTTTTCAGTCGGAGAGCTGACCGGGACACATCTAATAGGGAAGCCTGGATGTCAACCCTGATTCTGCTGCTAACAGCCAGTGCCTAGCAGCAGAATATAAAAGACAAGGCTGGGGGAGAGGGCAGAAGATATGCACTTCTTTAAAACATTTTTTTTTTCACTTGAGCCTTAAGCCTAGCTTTAGAAATCCAGACATTTCTCAGAAGATGGTGACTTAGTGTCAGAAAGCTCACTGCACATTTTTTAAAGCAGCCTTGGTGCCTGCCTACAGAAGGATGCCACGGCTTTCATCGCTGTTATCGCTTCTCATCCTTTCCACTCTTTCCTGCTTTCACCACTGAGGGAGCTGGTGAATAAGCTAGTTCCATTTTCAGGACCGGGCTATCATTTCTCAAGTGTTAGTTCCTAATGGTATTTTCATTTCTGTGATACTACCAGCAATTTCAGGCTCAGTTCTGAAATCAGAAGAATACGCAGAAGTCCTCTTTGTTGAAGTCAGGAAGGCAATGGAGATGTATAATCAAGATCAAGCCTGTTAAACATGTAAGATCAAACCTTGCCTTTGTCTGTGTCTCCTGAATACAAGGTACCAGATGGAGGATTTGGAGCGTCTAAAGGAATGCTCTGGATCAAATGCAGCCCTGACAGATGCAAAAATCCACTGAGTTCTTGGAGTGCAAGAGGTCCCTTTTGTTACTGAGACCCGCAGATGTTGTTTCCAACCTTCAGTTTGAAAATCCCTAGGGATCAGCTGACTGTTATCAAGGGATTCAAAGAACCTGCAAAAAATAGGCCGAGGAAAGCAGGCAATATTTGGGAAGAAGGTGGGGAAAGGCATTTGCAAATCCAAACAGCTCAACAATCACTGACTGATTTCATTTCCTCATTTTTTCACAATTTATGTAGATGTGGCAGCTATGAGCAACAATGACGACATATATATTTACATATCTTTATAATATTTATTTATATGTTGCGTGTATTTATATATTTAGAGTTTTATGTATTCGTTCTGTTGTTGATTCCTCTCTTGAGATGGAGGCGTATCCCTACCCCATTAGAAAGCACCGTGGCAGTCATTCAGAGCAAGATCAATTCAGCAATATTACAGTATGTGTCTACAAGCAATTCAGCAGCTTGATATTAAAAGCCATGCAGTTAAATTAATCCCTACCCCGGAAAAATATTCAGAGATATCAAGAGCTGTAGCTTGGATTCACTGCCAAATCCTCTCCAACCTCAGCGACTCCACACAACCTTCCTGCAGATTCACTCTGCCATACCAGGGATCAACAGATAGCTTTCAGATCTGATCCAGTTTATCGTTCAGGCATAAGATGGCCAACAAGTTAACTGCCAGAGGCCAGTACAGAAGCAGAGATCTCCTTACTCGTTTCTGTCGCTGTCAGAGAAATGCAGTGTGGGGATATTTCCTCCTGCAGTGTTGTCAGATTGCAGGTCATCAGCAGCAGCTTCTGTATGACAGCAGCATATGCTGGAAGCTGCATGTAGAGAAATAGCTATGAGACAATTTCTGAATGTACCATTGGGCATAAAAACAGCTCACCAAAAGGGTGCTGTTTTGCTTAGCTCCGTGTTTGGTTTTTTTTGTTCATTTGTTTTCACTAAATGTTTCTTAAGAGCCACAGGTGAGCTTTCCACCAGAAATGGAAATCAGGTTTTTGCAACTGAATCCATTACTTTGCTGTAATAAAGCTGTTATCAAATAGGTCTGACTGATGCCAGCAATGCTTCCTGATCGGCCAGTGTATGGTATGGTGTGGAACCACAGGTGGACACTTAATTATTATCCATCTTCACAGGAATATCCTCCTACTAGCCTCACTAACTCAATCTAGCATAAGAAGGAAACCCTACCAATTTCTAAAAGCCAAAAACCAAATGCTCCTATTTCCCTACAAGAAGTCTCAGGGTATCTTGGGTAAACACAAAATGGAATCACTGATCACTCACGCTCCTGTCAGATCCCATCTCTGTTTATTTCAGTTCCCACCCAAACATGTTTTCTCCCATCTACTAGACCTGCTGTGGAAATCCATCCTCTGCTAGGTTTAGTTTTTCCAGAGCAGTAGCAGGCAAGGCTTGCAAAGCATGATTTTAAAATCACTGAATTTGAAAAGCCGAGGTCCCCCCTAGGAGACAGCGTAAAGCTGGGTGAAAACACTGTTTCAGGTCATCAAACCAAGTAATTGCAAAACCTTCAACAACTTGCAAGCTCTGAATGTAAATGGATGCCTACCACTGGAAGAAGAGAAGCTTACAGTTTAATAAAGGTCAGCAGTGGTGTGCAGCTGGACCTCTCATCATCAAATCATAGATTGGCTTGGGTTGGAAGGGACCTTAAAATCACCCAATTCTAACCCCCTGCCTTGGGCAGGGACATCACCACTAGACCAGGTTTCTCTGGAGACGTGACAGTCCGCTAAGAAGTAAATGGGGTGAGGAACCTGACTTCATTTTCCTGAGTGAGGACGTAATGCCAATGTTAGTCTAGACCAAAAACTAAAAAAAACCTCCAATCCCCTTCAAATACTGGTCATGTCTCCTCTGTCACTGACCTCGAGGACAATTTAAATCATTGTTGATGCAATCAGTGCTTTTCATGCTGTCAAATGTAATGACAGCATAGCCACAGCATTAGCCACAGCGTGCACACTTGAAGTTTGATGCAGGATTTGATTTGCCCAGACACACACACATTCCCACCACACACCAGCCTGCAATCAGAGGAGGCAATGTCAGCAAATTCCAGCAAGCTTTCCAAATCACACTTGCAGCAAGCAATGGCAGACAGAGGACAACTTTGGCAACTTTGTTCTCAGAAACAACACAAGACCACAGTCAAAGCTGTATAATATACTGTGGCTGAAGACTACAAGACCATCTTGATGTTGACTGTCAAGAAACTGCCAAGAAGCTTTTCTTTGAAAGCAGTGTAAGCAATGTCAGTGAGAATAATTGCAAAGGCACGAGTAAGGCCACAGACAATTTCTGATGAGTGTAATGACACTGACAAAATGGTTATGCTTGTCAGTCAAATTCAGACTTCACATTGTATATAATCCTGCATGTATTCAGCCACTCAATATGCAAAAGGGTGTGTGACAACCTCTAGCAGAGCATTGATTGCTGTGACATACCAGGATAAAGGTTGGGAAAATGTAGGGTTTTGGAAGCGTTGTGTATGCCTTTGGTCTGAACTACCAAGCTTCTTAGCCTGTAGCACCTTTATTTCCAACCTCAAAGCTGGGTGCTCTGTTATGTGTACGAGTTTTAAGTACAATGCTTCCACACAGCTCCCCTTCCCAAATGTGTTATGCAAAAATCAGCATAGTTTCTCATGCCATAGTGCACCTGAAAAAGCAACTTACCAGTCAACAGCATCCTTTCCAGGTAACACTGTGGCTGTGGCTGTTGACTTCTACAGTCGATGCTATGGAGAAAGGCTTTCCTTGAACTATTAATAAACAGTTGTCTAAGTCAGTAGCAGTACAACAGTCACTGTGTGCCTCAAGAAGGAAATCATGGTTAATTTGTCTTTTTTTATTCCTGCAGGTACACAGCTTCAACAGCGTTTAATATGTATTTTATTTTCTTTTCACGTGACACTGGCCTCTAATGAAGCAAGTATTTGCTGCTTGTAACAACATTAGAAACAAATATAAAGGGTAACCTGTTGGAGCATCTCAGCAAAACAGCAGTGAATGCTAATTAAGGCAAACTAATCAAAATGACTGTGTTTATTACAAGTTGTATGTCCCCGTTGACGAAGCTGCCTGATGGGAGAGTATAGAGAAGACAGAGTCAGGTTCTTCTCATGGGCATGCAGCTAAAGGACAGGGACGGGCAAGGGAAATTCCTCCCAGATGGGACAAATTCCTTTCGGACCAGAGCGTGGTCAGACACTGCAGCAGTGTTTCAGGGCGGCTGATGAACCTCCCTCCTTGCAGATATTCAAAGCTCATCTGGAAGGGGTCCTGAGCAACCTGATCTACTTGGACTGCTGTGACCAGGGGCCCCCACGTGTCCCTTTAAAGGACAAAAAAATATTTTGCAGTTCTTGGATTCTAAATGGACTTGGGACTAGGAATTTAGAGAATCAATACAGCGGCTTCATTATTCCCACCTACCAGTATAGACATCAAGCAGTCCATAGAACAACCACAGGTAGAAGATACTGGCATAACTGTGGCAGAAAAACAGTGCAAGGTGATTTCAGCATTGCTCTGCCAGAGGTCTAGGCAACATGTAGGCTTCTCCTCAGCCATAAAACATTTTTCTTTGTTCCTTTAGATTAAAAAAAAAAAAAACAAAAAAAAAAAACAAAAAAAAAACAGTAATAGTATTTAAAAGAAAAAGATGCTGGAAAGGAGGTAAGGAAAACAGTTACACAATAGCTGATAAAAGACAAAACCCTCCTGGGTTAGTTTTTATACAAGAATAAAAATTATTCCTCCTCTTATACGACTACAGACAAGTACGAGAGACAGACAAAAGCCTCTAGGAAACTCCAACATTTTTAACTGGATTTTCAGTGTGAATTGGAACATTAGGCCCTGCACAAGTTGCACTATTCAACTGCCTAAGGATCGTCGTTGAAATAACATCAATTGCCCAGGAGCAGAGAGGAGTACTTCTCAAGATTTTAAAAGCCCCATTCTGTGAAATATGGCTCCTCATACATACACGCCAAAATCAGGCAGATCTTTTAGAAGTATTTTAGGTGCTCTTGAAGAGCAGACAGAAATAATACTTCTAGTACTACCATTTATACACGGACACTTGGACAGCTTTAAAAAAAACATAAGTGGTATGTGGAAAGCGCTAGAACATCCCAAATTTAATAACAATTACAAATAATAATAATTGGAAAAATAAAATTCTTTCTTTGCATCTAATATTGAAAGTTTGTTTCTCCAAAATCCACCTTACAGAAATAGGTCTAGAACTCCCTGCAGATCCCTGTTTTTCTGAGAAGGAAAAAGGCTAAAGCCATTCTTTTTGATAAAACACATTCCTTGAGGATAGCACTGCCTTTCCAGACATGAAGGAAATAAGAACAGTACTCACTAACCCGGGGAATGACTGGGAAAAATTAAATGAAACAAAAGGCAGCTTAAGTTTCATTTAAAAATCAGTGCTTTGCCTTTGCTGTTTCTGGCACAGAGGAATAAGGATTTCTAATTAGGGCTTCTCGAAACAACAGGATGGAGACTTAGCTCAAGTCGACATCTGAGACCTTTCTAAAACAAAGGCTTAAAGTGTGGGGGAGTTTTAGCCTAGTTTTACTGGAACCTTCCTCCATTTTCTCTTCAAGCAGCTTCTTCTTTTTCCTCTCATTTTCATAAAATCATAGAATTGTGTAGGTTGGAAAAGACCTTCAAGATCATCAAGTCCAACCACCAGCTCAACATTAAAGTCTCCTCCTAAACCATGTCCCTAAGTGTCATGTCCACATCTCTCAAATACTCCCAGGGACGGCCACTTCACCACATCCCTGGGCAGCCCATTCTGATGCCTGATGGCGCTTTCCATGAAGAATTTCTTCCTAATGTCCAAGGTAAACCTCCCCTGGCACAACCTGTGCCCTATCACCTGTCACCCAAGGAGAGGCCCCCACCTTGCTGCAGCCTCCTCTCGGGTAGCTGTAGGAGCAATGAGGTCTCCCCTCAGCCTCCTCTTCTCTGGCCTAAACAACCCTAGTTCCCCCAGCCGCTCCTCATTATCTTCTAGGCCCTTCACCAGCTTCACATTCCCTTCTCTGCTCATGCTCAAGCACCTACATGTCCTTTTTGTAGTGAGGGGCCCAAAGCTGAATGCAGCACTCGAGGTGAGGCCTCACCAGAGTTGAATACAGAGGGACAACCACTGCCCCAGTCCTGCTGGCCACACTAGTTCTCATACGTGCAGGGTGCTATTGGCCTTCTCGGCCACCTGGCCACAGAATCAAGGTAAGCACCAAATATTACTCGCAGATATGATGGAAGTATAACTTCAAATAATGCAATTATTTCCTACAGGCACAATGCCTTTCCTACACCTTCATTTAAAAAAAATAATTTCTGCAAGCAGCTGGACGAGCTGACAAAACATAACGGCCTGGTCTTGTATGAGAGACGGTGGCAGAATAAGACAAACACCTTCCTCATTAAAGTAACTCTGCCACCATGACTGGATCACTCTTTTCTTGCAGATAACATCTACTCGCTGTGTAAGGAATTGCAGTCCCACACTAAGTAAAGAACCTGACAAAGCTCAGCCCGTTTGCCACACCTGCCCAGCAATACACCTCAGCTCGCCCTTGTTACAGGCACATCAAATAGCTCTCAGTATAAAAAGCAAGCACCTTTCAGCCCATGTTGAAATAATACAGCTTAATCCAAATACACTCCCCTGTATAATCTATCTGAGAACAAACAAACAGAAAATAGCCACAGAATTGATTTACTCCTGCTGTTGCTTCTTCAGCGCTATTGTCCTTTTAGTGAGTTTTGCAACAACTCTGGAGGCCTGGGTAGTGCGCTCCTTTTCCAGCAAGACCTCTTCAGAAATCAATAGCACCTATTCAAGGGATTTATAGCGTGATTCTGCAAAATCCTTTCACGGTAGCTTGCATAACTTGTTAGGGAAACTGTGTGCAGCATTATCTTTACAAGTGCTTTTCTAAGACTGGAAAAAAAAAAAAAAAAAAGATGTCAGTGAAGGTATAGTTGCACAAGTAGCACACAAGTATCTATTAAATAGATGTAAGCCTTCAAGGTCATTTTAAGAATGACTTACTGGGGGAAAAATCTTATCTCTGACTACAGGAGAGGTATTACCACTTAAAGGCAGAATACCACTCTATGTAAGTGGGAGTACTGGATTCTTTATCAAGAACTGCGCTGTAACAAAGGCAGGATGAGAAAACACCGAGATTTCTGATCAATAGCTGTCATCAGCAAGTTCTCAGTGTGAGGCAACTCAAAGTGATGAATCTGGTAATAAAACGTTTAATAATTTGCTCTGCTGAAGAATGAAACATGACCCAAGCACAGCAAAGTCTCAGGTAAGCCCCAATTAGAGCAAGTACGTAAATCATCCTTTGCTTGTGAGTCTCTCTGCAGCACTGGGAAGTTTCTTCCTCAGCACAGAATTGTTATTGCCCTGCCTGCCTCTGACTGCTGATAGCCTGTGCATTAGCTGATATAAAATAATATCTCTCTATATATATATTTAATATAATCATGGGGCAGCTGTCTTGAGCTACCTCAGAGTGGCACCGGACAGGCACCTCTGAAGAAAACTCTTCCCTTTTTCCTCACAACCTTTTCCCCAGCAATCAAACACACCTGGAGAGTTCATGGAGGTTGGTTTGTGAAAGTAGAATACAGACAGCAAAACCTTTGGCAAAACCAAACATAGGTTTCTATTGAGAGTGTTGTGTTCCCTAACAGTAAGACAGAGAGAAAAAACTTGTTTAGTGGGCACAAACATTTGCCTCGCAAACAAGATGAGGCAGCTGAGGGTGACACCATCCCAAGTTACCATCCCTTTGAGATGGAGCTGCCCAAATACTTCCATATACAACTTCATGAAAAGGGACTGGAAGTTTGTTAAACACAGGAAAAGCCAAACTCGGTCACAGTCAGAGTAAGATGGTAGGATGTATGTATTTCTGATAGCAGTTTTTCACGCCCAGTGGCAATACTGAGTTAACTTTTCAATCTAAATTGTTCCTCTCCTATCTAATTTGTTAAATTTTACTGATAGAACTAATCATTCATTCACTTCAGATCATTATCTGCAAATTATTTCAATATGGAAAAAAAAAAGCACATTCTTCCAAGAGTTTCCCTAATTATAACCAAAGTAACAAGGATAACTCAAAGACAACACCAGCCTGAGATACTAAAATAACAAATTAATAGGCTGCATACAGAAATATAAAATATATTGATCTTTGTCCAAGTGCTAAGATCGAGGGAACTAAAGCATATGAAAGCAAATCATTATCACTTCTGCAGAAATTTCCAAAGGAAAAATAATTAATACTCTTTGTTGCAGAACTATTTTTAACTATATTTATCATGTTGGAACTATCCCTACATACATTCGTTCCAAAGCACTAAAACTTCATAGCAAAATGCAGCACAAGGTGGAAATAAATTACAGACAATTATCTATATAAAGGCACTGAATAGCTACAGCATTCGTCTTCCATACTCATTGTATAATATCAGAACTGGCTCTACCTCTAACTACCTGAAATAAAGACAGCACAGACACCAGACATGCATTTCCCAGTCTCCCCATATTCCTACAGTGGATGAAATAGAAAGGTTTGTGAAGAATGTCCACGTAACATCATGGAGATGATTTTACGGAGAGAGAAGAGCAGATTAAGTTGCCATTTGTCCCCTAATACTTGCACTTGCCTTCACAAAGGAAATCTTTAAAATTCAGTATGCATTTCATTGTGTTGATAAGTAATGAACAGTAATAATATGTGAATAATGTATTTGACGTGGCCAGGGGTTCAGTCTGATCTAATCTAACTAGGTAAATTACTTAGTAAACATTCTGCATATTTCCAAGAGAATTCACTCATTTGGTTCATTATCTAGTCAACAATAGTGTCAGAGAATGAAATGGGTATAAATAAAAGAACAAATTATGCAAATGTAACATCAGGGAAATGCATACACCTCATCAGGAAATGGAGACTTTTTTTCTTTAAAGCCATATACAACCAACCCGGTCCTTTGTTACCATCTTTTTGTTTAGGCTTTGTTTTTGCAGTTTTGTTTAGGGTACTTTTGTGCAATTAAGTTGAAAATCAAGTCTGTAATAATCTAGACTACTTTCCACATTATGCTTGCCACAGAAACGAGCAGGAAGATAAAATCAATGCACCGGATCTCTGCTCTTTACAGCCAACCTTATTCTGGTTACCAGTTAAGACTCCAGTTGCCAATGAAAATATAGTGAGCCAGCCTTTTATGAGACAACACGATACAAAATCCTTGAAAGGAGCTTAGATCATCCAGTTCATCTCCAAGCCTCAAAACACAAGATGAAACCTCTCTGCCAAAACCCCTGGTGATGTCCATTTGTGCAGCCTATTCTGAAAGGCCTCAGGGGATAGACATGCCAGAAGGGTCATGCACAACCCATCCCCATGCTTCCGTAACTTGCTCAGAAAGCACCCAGTCTCCAAATCCACCTCACTGCTTTGCTCCCAACCCTCATCAAACAGCTGCTACACACTTTGTGCCTCTGTCCCATGCTGCCTTTACAGACACCACGCTTCCTTGGCTTGCCTTTGAGGATGCCATAGGCAACAGCATCGAAGCCTTCACTCAACCGCAGCTGCAGTCCCCTACATCTACAGCTTCTCTGCTTCCCCAAGGTCTATTAACCTGTCATCGAAGGAAATCAGGTCAGTTTGACGTGTTTTCTTTTTGATAAATCCATGTCAGCTGCTAGGTGCCACTGTGCTCTTTTCACATGATTGTGTGGCCATTTGCTCCAGTACCTTTCTTAAACCAGAAGTTAGGGTGGCTGACTACTCTGTCCTGTCTACATCCTTTTTTTTCTTTATTCTCCACTTTATTTCTCATCCTTTTTCTACAAGTGTTTATGCTGACATTCTTCAGTCTCCTACAACTGCACAGAGGTTTCTTTTTCCCAAGGGCCTAAGACGTGACATTAAAAATAAGTGAAGGCAAAATAACAAAACCTAAAAATATTAGTTCCAGCTCCCAGCTAACTGCATTTCCTCTAATCAATCCGTCTGTAAAGTATACGTCAGCAAGCAGCATATTATCCTTTTAAGGGGCCTGCTATGCAAGCCATCTGGGTTAACATTTAAACTACATTAAGCTGCAAGACAGCGCATCTCTAACGTACCATCTTCTTGTGAGGGAAGATGCATTCATACAGTCCCTTATGTCAGCATCCGTCACAGACACCAACATGCCATTAGCTCCAAGTATAGACAACAGAAACAGAAAAATGCAGTATTTAATCGTCTATTACTCCCTTTGTATGCATATCACAAGCATTTCTAACTTAAGCATCAGCCATGCTAAATCCTACACCTAACCCAGATGGTGTTTTAGATCTTACAGTCCCAGAGATGGTTTGGCAGGAGAGTCCTACAGTCATTAACAAAAGAGATTTAACATTGGCAACAGTGATTTAGTTTCAAGACCTCAGAAGTGACTGGAAATGCACGCTTATATCTACAAATAATCAAAGACCTGGGTGCCTGAAACACTTTTCCACCTTTATTTAATGAATCACAGAGTCACAGAATCACCTAGGTTGGAAGAGACCTCCAAGATCACCTAGCCCAACCTCTGACCTAACACTACCAAGTCCTCCACTAAACCAGATCACTGAGCTCTACATCTAAATGTCTTCTGAAGACCTCCAGGGATGGTGACTCAGCCACTTCCCTGGGCTACTGTAGTGGGTTTCTGTGGCAAGGTTTTGGTAGCAGGGGGCCAAAGAGGTGGCTTCTGTGAGAAGGATCTTGAAACTGCCCCATGTTTGGCAAGGACCCCACTGCTGATCAGAGCTGAGCCAATAAGTAATGTTATTATGCACCTCTGTGAGAGCATATTTAAGACAAGGAAAAAAAACGCTGCCACACAGCAGCCGGGAGAGTGAGAGGAGTGAGGAACAGCCTTGCAGGCACCAAGGTCAGTGAAGGAGGGGGAGAAGTGCTCCAGGCGCCGGAGCAGAAGTCCCCTGCAGCCTGTGGTGAGGCCCATGGTGAAGCAGGCTGTCCCCCTGCAGCCCATGGAGTACCACGGTGGAGCAGGGTTCCACGCTGCAGCCCATGGAGGAGACCACGGTGGAGCAGGTGGGCCTGCACCAACAGACTGCGGCCTGTGGAAGACCCCTGCTGGAGCAGATTCTGGGCCGGACCTGTAGGCCATGGAGAGGAGCCCACACAGGAGCAGGTGACCTGGCAGGAGCTGCTGCCCATGGGGGATCCAGGTTGGAGCAGTTTGCTCCCGAGGGATGGACCCCGTGGTACGGACCCATATCTGGAGCAGTTCTTGAAGAGCTGCTGCCTGTGGGCAGCCCACACCAGATTAGTTCGGCAAGGACTGCATCCCGTGGGAGGGACCCCACAGCACAGGGGACAAGAGTGACGGAGAAGAAGCGCTACAGACTGACCATAACCCCCATTCCCCTGGGCCGCTCAGGGGGAGGAGGTGGAAGAGGGTGGATGGGTGGGGAGGTGCTTTTGGTTTCTTTCCTTTGTTTCTCACTTCTCTAGCTTGTTAGTAACAAGCAATAAGTCTTACTATCTCCCTATGCTGAGTCTGTTTTGCCCGTCACGGTAATTCCTGCGTGATCTCCCTGTCCTTACCTCAACCTGAGCCCCTTTCATCGTATTATCTCCTTGTTCCTCTTTCAGGAGGGGGAGTGAGAGAGCAGTTGTGGTGGAGCTCGGCCGCCCACCCGAGTAAAACCACCACAGCAGCCCATTCCAATGCCTAACAACCCTTTCGGTAAAGAAGTTCTTCCTAATATCCAACCTAAACCTCCCCTGGCGCAGCTTTAGCCCATTCCTCCCCAAAAAGCAGCACTCCCACAACCCCTGAGAATCGACAAGAGCTGTTTATTGCCGGGACATCTTGCAGACAAGCCTGCGGGATGTCCCTGGTGCTTGGTGGCTCCAAGCTAATGCTTGCCATGGAGCCTGAGCAACGAGCAGGGGGCTCGCCAGGCACTCCTGCGGTGCTGTTGGTGCTCTCGGATGGCAGAGCACAAAGACGTGCCGCAGTAGTCCCAGGCCTGTCCCGGCAGAGCTGGATCCACTTCCACCTGTTCCTCCACATCTGCTGGATCCAGCTCCACGGGCTCCACGTGTTGGGCAGAAGGCTAAGCCAGTCCTTGCCCGGGACTGCCCAAACGGGAGGCCTTCCGTCCGGGATGTTCTCAGGCCAGGGTGCCCAACCAGGGGGTCGTCCAGTCCCACGCCTCGGTCCCATGCCACCGGCAGCCAGAGGGCCTAGATGCTCAGCCAGTGGTGGGCCAGCTGCAGGGGGCCTGTTTTATAGGGCCCGCAGCAAAGGCGGGGCAGTGGTGGCCACTGTGACCTCAGCAAGCCTCTGGGATGGAGTGGCCCACGCGTGGCCAAAGGCGGCTGTGCTGGGAGCGGCCTGGAAGATGCCCTCCCGGGGACAAGAAGGAGGGTTGGGGGGCTGAGGGCCCCTTTTCTGGGGCTGGCTCCCCCGGGCCATTTGGCTTGCCAGGGAGAAAGGCTGCCCCTCGGCCACAGGGACTGCCCTGCACCTCCCATCCTGTGCCCTGGGTTTATTTTTGACACTGCTTTTTAGGTATTTTTTCCACTGAAGTGAGAGTACCAGGCAACTACTAGAATACTAAAGAGATTTAAGGGAGAACAAGATGGTCTTGTGTTGGAAATGAACTACTGGTAGTATTAGTGCTCCCCATTAGTTTTTTTTTGTTGTTGTTTGTTTGTTTTTTACATTTTTAAACCAGTTCAGGTTATTTTCATTAATGTGTGCATCATTACAATTCAGCATGTTTAAATCACAGTGTTGCTGAGGGTTTACAATTTCATCAGTGCCTTGTAAGAGAAGACTTCAAAGTAACCTATTGCTCCAGTGACCATATTTTCTTTATGGAAAGAAGCGATTTCAAGACATGAAATAACATACAGTAAGTTTAAAGACTAACACGTCTGAAGGAAAGGGAAATCTGAACACTGACTAAAAATAATATCAGCAGAGAAATGCACAGCAAGCCTTTTTCTGCCACAATCGCTGTAAACCAAAACAATGAGCTTTATGGCTGTGTAAAGATCTTGATTAAGCCCCGGGGAACAAGGTGAAGTGTTATAGTGGAAGATTAGTTCCTCTGTGCAGTTGTACTGCTAACAACTTAACCTGTGCCTCACTGTGCACTGACAGACAATGCTGCTTTGACAGGACCAGACATGGAATTTATTACTGGGTTCACAAAGTGCCAGTCAAAACCAGAGAGTGACAGGCAGGGGATTTGGCTTGCTGCCCTGCGCTGGGGAATGACAACGCTACACGCAACTGGAGACAGGGTATTTTGACTGTGAAACAAAGCCAAAAAGAAACACACAGCCCCCCACAAACTAACAGGCACTGGATAATATTACCTATCATCAGTGTCATCCACTGAAAAGAAATTTAGAGATGCACTAAGACTGCAAGCCATGCTCAGACTAGTATTTTGGAGCAATTTGACTGGTCTATCAAGTACGATGTTAGGATCCTGGCAAGGCAATGAGCTTAAACAGAGGAGACAAATTGAAAGGCTAGGGAAATTGATATTATCCCAGAACTTTATTTCTTTCCTACAGTTTCATAATGTATGAGAAAATGAGTAACAAAGGACTATTGAACAGAAGATTTGAAGAGGTAATAAATGCTGAAGATGAATGAGGACACTTGGGTCATCAAGCTGCTGTACTGGTAACCAAAGAAATGATTCTTCCAAATATGATACTAACACTAACCTCTAAATCAAATAGCCTTGTGAATTCTAAAAATTATTTGAGTAACCTAATGAAGTACAATATTTCAGGGTTTTTTCTACAGAAAATAGATGTAGAAAAAAAATATTGTGGTTAAAACCTTGTGTACTACTCAGTGTAAGCTTTGGAAAACAGAGATTTGCTTTCATTCAACAGGTGAAAGAATTATTTCCTTAAGACTGCCAGCTGAAGTGATAACTTCTTTGCTTTATACATTTATACATCTGTCTTATTACAAATCACATCAAGACAATTCATGAAATAGCGCAGGAACTGCAAACATACAACACAAGGTCTGAGAGCACTCCTTCCCTCTCAGAAACGTCAATCTCTGTCAAAACCCCAAGTGAATAAGGAACACAAGTGCTATAAATGATTATCTCCAAACTTACCGAACAGCTGGCTAACCTTTCCATTCGTGAAGTGTTCAAAGTCCATGATGTCATCTTGTCTGTTTGGACACCTATTCCTATTCAGCAAGACTGACAAGCAATTTACAACGAGCATCAAAATTCAGCAAAATGCTGGCTGGCTATCCAAATGCTTCACTGCAACGTTAACAGAACTGACCTACTCAAATATGTAGAATGGGATAAAACTAAAAAGAAAAAAGTATAATTATTATTAACCTCTTAATGACAGCAGTCATTCACCACCCTCATGAATACATACACTGAAAATTTCAAGAAGCTACAAAGTTCTCTAACTTGCTTTTCCTGTGCTGACACAATTTAAGGTGTTCATGTTCCATTTTACACTGGTATGCTTTTTACTACATGTACTTCATTTAACTCCCTTTTCCTCCCCAAACAGTGTGTGTCGTTGACTAGGTCAGTATGTAATAATGCTAATGAAATTCAAATCTCTGTTCTTTAAAGATAATGCCTTTATGTAAAAAAAAAAAAAAAAAAAAAAAAAAAAAAAAAAAAA
>CM021736.1:2321139-2343726 GCA_011075105.1 Heteronetta atricapilla
TAAAAAAAAAAAAAAAAAAAAAAAAAAAAAAAAAAAGCTACATCCCACTTTACCTTTTTTATTATCTGTTCCCCAAAGTTACCTGTTTTCATGTATTTCCTTTTATCTTGAGGAAGTGGAGGCAAGAAGGAAAGTTTATAAAGACAGTAAAATCAGATTTGATGCTTGTCTGTTTTCCTCTGTTATCTTTAGTAACTGTTTCCTTATTTCTTTCTCTAGCATAACGAGAAAAAAGAATGAACTGATTTCAGTCTAGGATGGTTCCATGAAGTTCAGTGAATGAACAGCTATCTGATCCAGTCATTAGGTCCATGCACTTCTAGCTATTGGTGGAAAAGGAAAACCTACTCATACACGTATCCAAATTCTGAAAGCCTCCAATAATAAAGATATCTTTCTATGCAGCTTTTCAGAATGTGTTGTTTTAATAATAAAAATTTTGCCCCCCTCCCTGCAATGTATACCCCTTTACCTGCTCAATTACTAGTAAAGAACTGCACAAACATCGCCTGTCTCCAGCCAGTATGCTCAAATTCCCCAGTAAAGATGGAGCACTGGTAGTCAACCCAGAAAGTTAATGTAGATTAAAGGAAATTGAAAAGATTTATTCCAACGGAGATTGCCCCATGGCCTCTATCTTGTGACCCAATAAGCCTGTTTGTACGACGCCTAGCATAAAGAATGCATAATGAAATTACTTTCTCCATCTTCTCTCCCTGCCTGCTCACTGTCCTTGCCTCTATCTGATTTTTGTGACACTCAAAAATCTCAAGTAGTCATGTGCCTATTCTCCTTCTATCAGTGGTCAGTGCTGTTTTGGCACCAGCAAGCAATAACGCCTTTACCTTGACAATGACTTTATACTGCTGACCTAAAGCACAAAGCTGCCAGCTACTGAAAGCAAGAAGCTTTAAGATATGCTATGGAGACAAAATACAGACAGATCATCCAGGTCCCACTAACTCGATGGTTCTTAAATCCCGAACTACAGGTTATAAGGGAACACTTACCTGAACTCAATTAGTTCCACAGAAGGAATAATGAAGAACACAAGATACAAAGACTAACCAAGACGGCCTGTGTTTTGAGCTTTTAAAATTTGAGAATGCTATGAACTGCACAGAGTTCACAGCTACACCACAACAACGTTCATATTAGCCTGTATTTTATCTCGTGAGGACTGTTAGTTCTAGCAAGTCTTTCAAGGTAACTTTAGGGGCTTCTCTTGCATCCCTTTGGTTCTTTAACCAATGCTCAAAATCATAAAAACTATCGTGAATTAAAGTTTCCCTGAGAAAAAGAAGCTCCAGACAAGCTAGTAAAATGTGCACTGTTTAAAATGAATACAGAACATTGGCAATTACAGAAGAAATTTCAAAATAAGTTATCCACTACCACCACAGCTTTATCATGGACAGGTGAAGTGCACCAACTCAGAGCAGAATACAGTAATAAATACTATGGTTATTCCAAAGTTGTATTCTAGCACAAAAAGCACATAAATTGCCAAGATATATATATATATTTTAATATTCTATTAATAATTGACTAGATAAAAAAAATTGACAGTTTGCTGGAGATCTTCAGAGACACTTATCTGCTGGAATCATCACGTAATTATAGAGGCTCAAAGATTTGATGGATTATTATGTGATTTTCCAGGTCAGATGCTAAGCCTAGTGGATCCTTCTTTTAACATCCTAAGCTGCTGGACCATTGCAAAACCATGGCAGATTGCTAAAATCCCGCACAGCCAAACAAAAACAAACAAAACCTCAGCCCCATGAATAAATATACAAATCTCCATTTCTCTTCTGTACTACATATTTTGCTATGCCCTATACTTTCCAATGGGCTTCCAACAATTTGTCAAGAAGAAGCAGAGGTAATACAGTCCCAAAGTGAAAGAAAACACATTTCAGTTGATGCGCTGCGATGAGCAAAAGATCCCCAACAGATGTTGACTTGGCTCTAAAAATGAAGTTAATTCTGTGTCAAACATTGTGTTGGCACAGTACAACAACTATGGAAATAGGAACAGTTGCTAAATTTTAACCCCCAGCTTGATTATCTAAACATTTAATGAATGATGAAGACAATATCATGCAATAATTGTTGTTCTTCCCTCCTTTTTCCTTTTTTTCTCTCTGTTCACACCAGGGATACTCAACCATCATGGTATTAGACTACTTGAAAGAACAGTATTAACATGAATAAGTTAAAAAAAAACAAACAAACAACAAACTAGCAGACTAAAGAAATAAACAAAATAACAAAATGGTAATGAATTTGAGAGCTTTAGAATATTTTCCTAAAGAATTTTAATCCTGAATTTGTCCAAGACACTTCAATACTACAAGTCAAGCAAACATACTCAGCTCCTCTAGGTTTACGTGAAGGTAGAAGGGAAGTTCAATATCCAAGAAAATGATACTTCTTTCATTTTCCAGCCCAACTGTACTTTCCAGTTCTTGAGTATTCCTGAAAGCCTTAGGTCCAATGCCACACTGACCCGTTACCAAGGGAGAAGGTACCAAACAGGAACTTCCAGGAAGACAGGATTTCCTGAACAGCTAAGAAGTAAGACAGGTACAGTAATTGAAGCAGCAACAGAATCTTTGAACAATGCTTTTATCATTTTTGATGGGTTTGCATTTGGTTTAATCTCTTCTAGAAAGAAAACAAAAATCTGTCACTTTTTCACTGTTGGTTTCTAATTTCTTCATCAATTGTAAGATATCTGCACTGGAAACTAACTTCAATGAGGAACTGCTGTTACCAACAAGCACACAACCTCTCTCCCCCCTCCCAAAAGGAAGCTTTTCTACAAAACTTGTGATCATCACACAACCAAATTCTGCCCTCAGTACCGCCTGCAAATTACCTTGTATGTGCATGCAATGCACATTTTCGAAGACATGCAGCAATATGTCTCCAGCGTGATTTAAGAAAAGAGGAAAAAGGAATACAAAGACCCTTCTTTTCACTGAAATTCCCATTTTGCAAGAGGGATTCTTTTCAACGTTGGGGGAAAAAGTAATTTTTCATTCTGCAAGAAAATTAAGCTTTCGTACCCTGCATGCAGACCATAGCTGCCTTTACTGGAAGCCATACATTATAAAAAGGAGGAAGCTGCCATTCAAAGATCCTCTTCAGCAGGGAGGGCCGTACAGAACAGCCCTATGGACCAAGCTGGGCAAACACAGGTCGTTGTCATTAGGAACCATACAAGCTTGCTGTCTTTTTTTTTCATGAGAACATCAGTTCATTTGTTCAAGTTTAACAGTTTATTATGCCTTTAATTGTAACAGATTTTCCCATACCACTTCAACTTTGTAGAATTATCTCATATGGTGAATGACTGAAATATTTAGTCACAGAGAAATCACTGGCTGAATGAGATTTGGGAATTTACCGCTGTGTAAATGAGGTCATGAAAGCCTCAAGAGCTCCCTGCAGGATGACTTTATAGTAGAACTGCAATTTTGGAATATACATGCGGGTGATAATTTTAAAGCTACAGAACATTAGACCCAAAAAACTGACATGGGATTTTGATAGAAGAAGCTGGTGAATTTACTAGAAAATAAACTGAAATAAACTTGCATGCAGATTGGCTGTAATTACTCAAAATATCAGGAGAACACATTTTTGAACCACTTTATGACAGGAACGTTTGTATAAACATGTAGAAACAGAGGCAAACAATTAAACAGCCTTCCTCAGACACCAGCTTCTGATATAGCACAGCTCCAGGTTTGCTCTTCCTTTCCAGGAGAGCCAGCTGAATTGCAGTCCAAGCAACAACTCCACGTAAAGCATGAACTCACATTTATGAAAACACTCTCCTTTTGCTGTTGCTGAAGATTCACCACAATTCATTCCGTGGTTTACAGAAATTTCAATGTAAAAAATTCATGCAGCAAGCTAGTAAATGGATCTGGATGTGTGGGTTATTCCAAAAAGAGAGCACTCATAGATACGCTGTTCTAATGATGCTTTAGATGGAGAATACCCTTCCAAAGTCTCATTTCTTTCAGTGAAGGCAGCGCTGCTCCCCTCCTCCCCACAAAAGGGCTTCTGAGACTCAGCTACACTGGAGGGACATTTCCTGAAGTCATGAAGGACTTTCTAGGCAAAACAGCTGGGTCTTCTCTCTGTATCTTAATGTGTGTTTAGATTTTCCTTCCAACAAGAAGATAAGCCTTAATCACATTGCCATTTATGCTTTTAAGAAAACAAACAAACCCAAATCTCCTTCTGCAACTTCCTTGATCTTAAAGAATTCCCATCACGTCTCCACCAGGCAAGAAGGAATTGTCCTCAACTGGAACAAATCCTCTGCTGGGAAAGTTCCTCTCCTTACCTGGCAGTAGGTTTCTAGTGCCAGACAAACTCACCTCCCAGCCCCTCCAAGCCATGTCTGTGAAAAATTCTGCATCACACTAATCAAATCACAATCCATCCAGATAAAGATGATCAAGTCTGTAAAAAATCTGAGCAACAGTCCTTGTTAAGGCTGTTAGTGAGCTCCCACTTTTTCTTGTGTGTATCACTTCCCTTCTGGGATAACGAACTAAGGAAAAGTAGAGGGCTACAGAGAAATAAAGGATAAAGCAATCTAGAGAAGGAAGAACTGATTAAAAACAACAAGACAACTCACAAAAATACAGACTCAAATTCCAAGCTACACACTGTCACTGGACAGGAGCTCATTACTGCTTTCTTAATGCTTATAACAGGGAGAGCTGAGCGCGTTTTTATTTCTTGTACCCGTTTCTGCAAGCACACCAAAGCAGCAGACCACATTGCCCTGCTGAAAGCAATCAAACAGAAATAAGTAAGTGCATTTCCAGAAGAACACAGCAAGAAAATACTGGCTGACAGAAATGAATTAACATAGTCTTTAAATACTTGGAATAAGTTAGGGACTGCATGGAGAAAACTAAAATCTAATTGTAGAGAAAAAATCTAATTTAGAAAAAACTAAATCTAATTGTCTTCAGCCACCCAATGGGGAAGACGACAGAGTTGGACTCTTCTCAGGGGAAGAAGGGCACAAAGCATGGAAAGTAATATTGTGGCTTGAAGTTAAAGAAAAATAAAAAATAAAAATAAAAACATTCCCAAAGAGGGCACTGGGACTGGTTTGCCCAGAGGCACGGTGGAGTATCCCATATTGGAAATATTCAGAACTCAGCTGGAAAGGCCTGGAGCAATGTGGTCTACCTTTGAAGTTAGCCCTGCTCTGAGCAAGAGACTGAACCTCATGATCTTCAGAGAAGTCTTAAAATTCCGTTGTGACCTGAATGTGATGCTTTCTGCTCCTACAGAGGGCTAACCCCAGTGCTTTCTTAGTATTTTTTGCAGGCTGCGTTAGGGGGAGCAAACCCCTATCTTCAGAACGTGCCAGCTGCTCTTCCCTGAATCAGCCCGAGGTTTATGACTCTCACCTTCTTCCTGTCTTTGTCTCCTCTTTCTCAGTCTCCCTATTGTATAAACTGTATATTCTGCTGCTATTCAGCTGCTTGCAAAGCTGTCAGCAAAGATGACCCATTCTTTTTTTTTAAAAGCATGAGACACTAACATGAAAGACAGGAGAGATCCTGAAAACAACCGATCCAAGTCTCAGTTACACTAAGGACTTTTCTGCTACCTAAAGAACTGAAAATGGGACTGCAAGTCATTAACTGTCTACAATCACCTAAAAGTGGCCCAACAAGTGTCTGCCCAAGATTGGCTCCCATCATATTCGCCTCCACCCTCATCTGTACAGCATTTGCAGCTTCTATGGAAAGTGCTGTACCCATTCTAGTGGAAGTCCAATGCCTTGAATGCCCACGTGCGTAGTAACTACTGCTGCAAGCCCCCAGAATTTTCCAGAACAAAGATGACACCAATATAAATGATTTTATAAATGCTATGCAACTGCTGATTTACCAGGAAATTCCCATATGCTATTTTGAGGGATGAAACTAGGTTATATTACTAACTGAGTGGCATCTTTCCTTCTACTTCACTTTCTCACACGATGTTAAGGGTTTCCTGGAAGAGCTACAGCTCCTGTGAGGCTGTAACAAAACAACACAAACCAAATGTCGTTATTGTCACCTCAAAAATGGACAACAGTAAAAAAAGGAAGCACTCCTTACAGGAATATTACATAAGAGAGGCATGATATCGAAGAAAAAAGCTAAAATTGAAACATCACAGAGGATAAGCATCCTTTTTCCCCTACACATAATTAACCTGAGGAGCTCACTGATCTAAAGGATCAGTAAGGTCAACAGCTTAGTAAGACTTGAAAGGAGGATTAGCCATTTATCTGGGCACTAAGAATGTCTACAGTTACTTCAGATAACATTAAACATGTATAAGGGCCATTTAATCCCTGTGTTGCAGGTGTGACACAGACACTGCTGCCAGGGGTTAAGAAGGAAGCCCACCCTGAGCACCAGAGATACTCATTTGGGCTAATTGCAGCGTTGGCACCGACGGCATTGCTGCTCTCACCAAGGTCCCTTTCTTCTGTGGGAGCTGTGCCGTGGTGAGGCACTACAGGGCTTGTGGGCACCCCTGGCACCGCGAGCTGCACGAGTGGCCCTCACGGGGGAAAATGCACATGCAAAGCACCCAAACGATTGCGTGGAGTAGGGCAGAGAAAGGAGGAAAGAAAGGATAAGTGATGACTGAAAAATTCCTTAAAAACTTCCCCTTGAGCTTAACAACAACAAAAAACTTGAAGACAAATTACAGAAGTGACATAGAAAACTTAGCAAAGACACCAATGCGATTATGTTGCCTTAGTAAGAGTCTTCAAACAGAGACTAAGCAAGTGGCTTTTCTGAATAATCAACACAAAAGGCACACTGTGGGTGACATGAATTCACTTCATCTTTGAAATCCTGGGAATAAATAAAGGACACCTAGGAGCTGATAAAAAGGCAATTAAAAAATGAAAACAATATTCTAACACAAGGAGGGGGGGGTGTTTACCACTCAACTGAAACAATAATACCACTTCTATTTTTAAACTTGTAAGTTTTCCACAATTTGCAGCAAATTCCACCGAAACAACACTCAGTTTAAAAACGTATTTCCATACCAAGTTATATAAGATGGAGTTAGACGGAACCGTGTGTGCACCGGAAGGTTCATAAATCATTCACTAGCACAAAGCCTGCAGAAAAGACATCCATGGGGCTGACCATGGCTTTGGTGCAAATGCCAGCTCTTTGGGGTGCTAGCCACGAGTCTGAATCTCCACACAGACATCGCCTGCTAGGAGGGCTGGGAAGCCCTTCTGGTCTGTTACAAGGAAGCCTGGCTGAGCTGGGGAGGAAACTAACTGAGACATCACCTTGCAGTGGCTCCCATGTCACAGCCTAACCAATACACGCTCAAAGAGGTGATCCAGCACAGCCAAAGACAGCATACAAGTGAGGAGTCAGTCAATCAACCCACACATCTCAGTATAAATGTATAAAAGAAAGGGAATTCCTGCAAAAAATAAAAAATAAAAACAATGCATTATTAAGGCAGTAGTGAAATTTGCTAGCTTATGGAGGAATTCGTTGTGAATTATTTCCTCATAGCATTATTAGGTGGAGTACGTGGCCTGGATTAAGCCCTGCTGTTTTTGTCACCACGTTGTTTTGGGGTGACACACAGCAATACCACTGCAGCTATTTACAGAGATGCTGACAAAGTGTCTGATAAATACTGTTAGCGCTCTGCTACACATCCACTTTATGTTACAGCTGCCACTTTAGGGTGTCCCACACACACTGCTGGCTGAATTCAGATGGCCAGTGACCGTCAGCACGGAGGAAAAGGACAGAACCAGGCAACAGCCAATGGATGCCTTTAAGGTCAGCAAATGGGAGAAAAAAAATGATTATAATGTGTTAATCGCCCCTATCAATAATTAGTAACAGTTCCCAAAAGGTTGAAGGTGTCTTTCAGCAATTATTAAAAGCAATTATTTCTGTGCTTTCAAAGCAACAGTTGGGTCACATTTCACACATGCAGCACATAAACCCACATAGAGCTCAGGAGAGCCCAAGGGTTAATTTCAGAGGGGCTGCGGCTTTCAGAGGTGTGTCAGGGTGTGTTCCAGCTTGGGCTTTAACACTGTGGAGCACTGTACACATTTAAACCTAAAATTTGAGCCAGGCTGTACACACAATATAAACATACCCTTTAAAATGCCAAATTGTAACACTTTGTATGTATTATTCATACCTGAACATATACAAAAGATGGAAATCTAGTGGAAGTAATGAAAAATGCCCAAAGACTTTTAAGAAGAATCTCTAGAAATAGGTGTAAAACTGAATTTTACCATTGACGGCAAGACCTTCAATCACATCTTACCCACAAACTTGCCTAGAAATGCAAATTACAATATTGGCATGCATGCTAGACACTGTATCAGAAGAGTTTCTAAACAAACCAACAAAATTTAACATTAAAAAAGATAACCCACAGTGGGCTTGGTATCTGCTTTCTCCAAATAGCGTCATGAATTAGATTCTGAACGGTAACAATATTCCAGAGTTACAAAAATGGTTAAGAATCAGTTGCACAGAAACTTTCAATGCAGTTCACATAGTATCTTGTCTCCAAATGCAGTTAGTATTGAAAGATACAGGAGACCCTGCAGTTTTGTAATGACCTGCTTCCTAAAGATGCTTCTTCTTAAGCTCCCATAATTAGGGGTTTTATAATCTTCAGAAACATGAAATACTTTTCATCTTACTTCCCACTATTTAGCCAGGTTAAAAATTCATGATATTATGTATTTGTATTCCTTTTGTTCTTCTTTTAGGAACGAGGGGGTTTTATCTGATAATAAGGAGTATCAGAAACCATATGGGAAGACCTACAGTATAATCTACGAGAGACACGAGAAGCTGAACTGGCTTTAAGTGATAAAAGGCAGATTCTACCCAGGGAAGCGACAAACTAGACAACTGATGGTGGGCTTCTTCTCATCTATTTTTACATTAACTCAGCATGAGGGTCTACATTGGAATCAGTCTTACGGATTAAGCTTTCAGTCAGTGAATTTAAACAGACTTTTTTTTTTTTTTTCCCCTAACATATCAACCTTGTAAGGTGAATCCTACTCTATGGCCTTGGATTTCTGCATCAATCAGCAAGGCCTGTGGCAGGTAGGAGTTCTCTGTCATTTCAAGTCAACGATCACCTGTTCCTTTAAGCGCAAATAATGCAGGAGTAGAAAAGCCTGGTATAAGGCTTTTATAAAGCCTGGTATAAGTAATGCAGCCACTGCACCAGTCCACCTGTCTTGTTGGATTGGCTGCACTAAAACAAAACCTCCCAGGTAGTGACTTAGGCAAACAACACAAAGTTCCTTCCATGCATTCACTAACAAATATTATCTCTACAATGCAACAAGCCTTTTATCACCTATGTGGTCAGATATGGGTTCATTATGGTAAGCAGCTTAAAATGAAATCCTTGGAATTTCTTTGCATAAAAGATACTTTCCCTTTTTGCTCAGCAAAGATTTATGAACTATTGCAATAAAGATCATTATTACAGTAATTAGGAATCCTCTGTGGATTAAAATCTCTGGAAGTCTCCGTAATGTTACGAGAGCTAAACACGTTTTCATTGTGTTGCATTAGTATTCTGACTCTTAGGCACGAAAAGAAACCTTTACTCTCCTCATGCCCTAGGGATCAAGCACTGTATACTGATACCTAGGATGGTCTCAACCTGTCTCAGCATTTTAAGATGTATTAATTAATAAGATAATCTGACCCTGAACCTAGACTTTTCTTGACCCTGAAGTTCAATTTTCCCATCTGTGAGACTAGAACAAAAAAAAAATTGTCCAAGAACCAAGTCTCTTAAAATTCATGGTATATCACATGCTATATCACACTGTGCACAGAGATGGCGGCAGCTTTACGCCACCCACTATCATCACTCTTCTGATGGCTTAGTGTTTTACGCAGTCTTTTAAGCGTCTGAAGAAGATATAAGCAGACTGACACGTAACTGCCTCCTGAGACCAAGCGAGTTTTGTTCTGGGCTGGCAATCTGTCGGCGCCAGGAGCACAAAGCCACGTGCAGCAAACCTCCCTTGCAGCCGCTCGGGGAGCACATCCTAGAGCCCATTTAGTGGCACCACGGTCCAAATTCAACCATCTTCAGTGGCACATGGGAAAACAAAAAAAAATAACAGAAACATTTTCACATGCATATAAAGGTACTGAACTAGAGAGATGAAAAAAGAAATAGAATATGCAGTCTCTAAAGATAAGCTGCAGGTCATCCTGAAGAAGCACTCACTCTTTTTTACCTGGAAAAATGAAGAGGAGTAAAAAGTAAGAAATAAAAACCTGTACCACATATACCTTCAATGAAAGGTCTCCAACTAGGAAAAAAAACGTGATCTCTCACCCCAGCATCTGCAACAATTTCCTCATTTACCTTCCCTGCAGGCCAGTATTATTCACTGGCTATTCCAGCAAAACTGTCTCTTAAATGATGTGTTAGAATAAACTGTTTTTGAAGAAAAATATGTACTAAAAAGAAGAGCCAGTAGTATTAAAAAAAAAAAAAAGTAAAAGGGCAAATTTCAAAAGTGGAATAAAACATCAAAAAGGGGGGAGTAACTGACAGGAGGAGAATAAACCAGGGGATCCTGGAAGCCTCATTTCTGGCAGAGCTCTGCTGCAGGGCTGGCTCCGTGCATGGGCACTTCACATGGGTACAGCAGCTGCCCCGGCCTCCCCTCTCACCACTGCAGCACTGCCCTGCTGCAAGCACTGATGCAAACACTGCGTTTGAGTAAAAGCCCGGGGTAATTCCCTGGGGAAGCAGGAGGCCGCGGTCGGAACTTCCTTCCTGCTGTCCTTCTGAACAGAGCAGCGATCCCTACCCTTCCTTCCCAGGTTTCCCAAAGACAAAATCCATTTACTGATGACTGACATGTAGATGACTGAGTAGGAGAATTATTTTTTTTAATATAAAATATAGAAGGTGCACCAAAACAAAGGCATCTATTAAATAAACCAAGAAAGCAGTGGTTAATTATTAATATCATAGTTAATAGCAGACAAGTCATGGCCACAAGTTTTGCTGCTATTCCAGTCGTCCAGACACTGTACTACACATTAAAAACACCAAGAGCCATTTGCATTTTGCCTTTCGCTGATCAATCCTATTTAACTTAAAATAGGATTTAGAGAACGCCATCATTTTTCTGTGGCAGAGCGGTCAGCCATCTGAATAGAATCGATTCTCAGGATGATGAAATACAAAAGGCTGCAAACGTTCGACAATCATCACTATTAACTGTGCAGCAAGACATAAAGCAGAACCAGCAACAGCAACACTGGCTGTAATGAGGGCTTAATGAAAACGCAAACCCTACACTACGTGTTGCAATGAATAATTGGGAATTACCAAGTACGACAAATACAGCACGTAAAAAATGTGTTCAACATCCACTTCAACTCTCAACTTTATAATAAAAGTTACAAATCATCAAAGTTGAACTAATAATTTATACAATAGCTATATCACACTGCAAATCTATGACAATTTCCATTTAAGTGTCAAGGGCCACAAATTATAGTAACTAAGTATTAACTAAAGTTTCTTCATTAACTTATTTTCCATTTACCATTGCATTTCATCTCAGAAGCCCAGGGATGTTATGCATGCAGTCTTGGGAGGTTTAGTCTTGAAGAAAATTGTAGTTAGCCTGCTTCAGCCCTCTGTGGTTCTGATGCTGAATTTCTCTGCAGGTTTTCCAGCTTTTCCCCACCGAGAGTGTAAAATCTCACGTCTACGAAAAATATGGGCCCGAGAATTATACATTCACAGTTTTATTATTTTATTTATTTATTTTTGTATTTCCTTGAAGCCTACAGGTATTCTCTTTCCCCTACAACTCCTTTACATGCAGAGGTTCTCATGAGACTGTGCTATAGGATTGAGTTTTGTTGTGTGTGGCCATGTCAATCTTCCATGCAGCTCTCAGGAAAACAGCAAGCAATCCCAGAATGAAATAAAAAAAAATCCATCCAACCTTGCCTTTGGAGCAGGAACAACACTGAGCAGCCTGATAGTCAGGCTGTCTTGAAAGAGATAGGAAGATTAGGAGGGACAGAAAAGTACAGCTGCCTTTCTACCGCCACGTCAGAAGTCCACCCAAGAGTTCTCAAATCTTTCAAGACACAGAGAAAGGGAGAGATTTAAAACCAAATCCCTGCGAACTTGCCATTCGTAATCAAGCCAGCGTGTTAGCGTGAATCTAAACCAAGCAAGAAACAATAGCTTTCTGCTTATGGGCATGGAAGGAGCTATGCCAACACATAATACAAGGGTATGAGTTTTGTTTGCTTGAAAAACACAAAATAATCATCAGTTATACTTTCCAAAAATGCCATTCTAAAGTCATTTTATTCTGACCTTTCTTGAATATGCAAAAATTCACACAAACACGCAAATACAAGAATTTCTTCTTACATAAGATGCTCGTGAAGCTCTCCTCAGCACTCACACTGCCACATCAAAAGGAGGTAGGAACCAAATACAGTTCCCTTAGACCAGTAGTTTTCAATTTTTTTTGAGAGAACACTGAACTATTCTTCACGACCACTTTTCACAAACCACTTGCTGCCCTCATCATCAAGTTTTTAATGAATAGCACAAGAAATTGGTTTCCCCCGTGGACCAGCTTTCAATTTTTTGTACAGTCTCCAGGACAGCCCTTTGGGAATGATTGTCTTTAATGGTTAGAATAATACAGCAGAGGTGTTCAATACGGGTGTCCAAAATTTAGGCAATCAAATAATCAGCCTGATTTTTCAAAAGGCTACGTACTGACAGCTCATTTTGAAGTTACTTTTTGAAAAACGTGGTCATTTTAGGTCAGATCATGAAAAAAATGTGAGTTTACTTCCATGGAAACAGAATAGGTCTTTAGTTAGGTACCTGCATTTAGGCATCTCTGGCTGAATATTATGTTAAAAAAAGAAAAGAAAAAATAAGAGAAAACTGTAGGAAAATACCTACTTGAAGGTCTATTAAATTTATTTTCCAGAAAGCTTATTTTTTCAACAGGCGTTTTATAGAGCGAGATGTCGTTTCCGCTTGTGTCACCTACCCAATTAATAATACTCAACCATAGGCATTTTATATTACTTTAAAGGGCAGTTTAAGTAGATACATTTTTCAGCTTGTTTCTATCAAAGTGATCTCCATATCGAGTTATGCTCCTGGCATACCCCTCCCTTTCATCTTTTGCCCTTCTAAATGGATTACCAACTGTTCAATACTGTCCAAGTCCGTTAAGGGATTCTGATAAAGAGGATCGCCGTTGCAGTGTGGCCAAGTCCCAGAAAACAGTTAGTGTTCAATGAAACAAAAGTCTCCAAGCCAGCGAATGTAATATGCATGTGACATCTTCTCAAAGTCTCTCACCGATTTCCCTGCCAGTGGACAGGTTTTCCTCTAACACTGCAGTCCAAATTGTGTCTCCGTACCCCGCTCGTAATAGATACCTACCCACGTAGTTTCAGACTCATGCTAGGACAGGTTATGACACAGCACTGCTCCAAACAATACATCTAGCAATAAAACATTACCCATTAAATCCCTTCCAGAGACAGAATACATGCACTGAGGTGTGACTGGAGAGAAGAAGTCTTAAGCTGTCCAAGACAAGGTAGTTGATACTTGATAGTACTTAGGTATCTCAATAAAATTTCCATCTCATTAATCCGGAGCCCATACACATTTGTTAGGAAGCTTCCTCTGGCAGTTGGTGGTGCTCCCGCTGATGTGAATCAGAGCTGCACAAGCTGTGGCATTTTTGTAAGACTGCAGAGAGAATCAGCTTTTCCCCAAAGCCTAAGCCACTGATCTGAAAGCAAAACAGTTCCCAAAGATGCGGGCTTCCAGCAGCACCTGCTCACCAGGCCAGGCGACTCTGCGTCTCCTGCAAGTTTCACGCTGCGTCCAGCCAGGCTTACCCTGTAGCTCCAATCCTTCAGCTGCTCCTCGATCCCAGCTCCCCTGGAGCCGGATAAGGCCCCCAAGGGCAGCATGCTCTCCTGAGCTTCGCCCAAGGACAAAGCCAGGGGACAGACTGGGGTGGCAGGGCGAGAAGCAAGCATTCACCCTGTTACAGCTTCTTCCCTAGCACAGCTCTTTTATGAAGAAAAAAAGACAGGTAAGCCCCTGGGAATTGTCTTCCCTTCATTAATTCCTCACCTGAAAGATTTCTGTCTGAGCTCCTTCTGTTTCACGGAAGACAGAGGATGAGAGAGAAAGGAAAAAGGCACTGATGTAAAGCATACGGGCACGGATTGTCAAATTAATACTAGAAACAGTGTATTCCTGGGATGAAGCATTTAGATCACCATATTTTACCTTTTTTTTTTATTGCTTCATTAAGTTTTTAACCAAGATACTTGGGTCAACTCTTAGGGACTGCTGAATATTTTTACCCAGCAATTGCAATTAAAATTCAGCCCACATGGCTGGTAGGATGATGTGCTATCATCTCCGCTCCTTGTCAATTGACAGAAGAAACTGATCCGTCAGCCAAACCAGACTGGAAAACAGTAGCACTCCTGGACATCTTTTGTCCCCTGTTCTCCCAGTCCACTCAGTAGATGTTCCAGATTTATCACTCAGACATTTTCCTTCAGCTCAGACGCTAACATAAAATAAGCCAGTATTTGTTGGCTGTTTCCATAGCAATAGCAGGCAAGGGATTTTCTGACAGTAGAATGCTTGACATAATGTTGCCTCTTTAGCTTGCTAACAAATGTCTGATTAAACATTCATGTTCCTACAGACATTCAATCCATGTGCATAACTGACTTCAAGAGCACTTGACCCAAATCCTGCTTCGTTACGTGGGTGAGGAAGGAGCGAGGCTGCAGGGAGGGAGCCTGTCTCAGCGCAGCTTTGCTACAACGAGGCAGGGTCCTCGCTGGGTAACCAAACGAAGAGCAAGGATGAGATCGAGCTCCTGCACTACCGTGGTGGTGTAGCTCCCATAAACCATTGACTCCATCCAGGACCGGAGGTAGGTTCAGCCGAGCCAAGGAGATCAAAACTCAAGAAGGGGTCTGCCTGGTAGAGCGAGATTCAATGGGAGGGTCTCCCTACAGCCTGCCCAAACCTGTCCTCTATGTAGTAGATATCCAAGAGCACTCTGCCGTTTCAAAGCTTGTTAAGCCTCTCTCATTTACAATTAAGCTTTACTAGATCCCTACATCGTATCAATAAAACACATTGCTGCTTCTATCTTACAAGCAAAGCGCACAATTCCGTCTGCACAACTGCTTGATTGAAACATATATTGCATTCCTTACAATACGTGTGCACACAGGCACGCGACACCATGCATCCCAATGCCAAATGCCCTTGGAAAGGGCCGTAATGATTCGTTTGAGTTTAGAAGATGGGCTCTCGGTCGGTCTGCTCCCTGACATCCTGCCCCGCAGAAGAGATGAAGACCTGCTGGCAGCTGCAACACGAAGTGCCTGAGCGGGTGCTGCTTACCCTATTTGAGCATCTCTGATAAAGGGATCCCCTCTGCCTCCATCCCACACCCTTCCTCTGCCCTTCTGCAAACCACAGCTGCCTGCTGCCCCATGGCTCTGTGCTGCTGAAGCGTTTTGCTGGCAGAGGAACAAAAGCTTTGGCTGGGGAAGCACAGCAACAGAGAGGGGGTGTTGCCCACTCTGCCCCCCAGGCTGGATACATACCGGGATGCCTTACACACGTCTGAGAAGCGTGGTGAGGCAAATGAAAGACGGAGTGTGAGGGGAATGGACAGCACTGTGGGAAAGGGTCAGCATAGAGAGGGCACAAAACACATCCTGTATATACTTCCACTGAGGCCTCATACCTTCAGGGATTTCATGTTTTTAAACTTTCAGACTCTGGCCTCGTGATACTGATGTATTACCTTCTCCTAGGAGGCACTGCACAGACGGCCTGGAGGGGCAGCACAAAGGCATGCAAAAATGAGGCCTTCTCTACCCATTTCCACAACAGCAATAAGACGTGCTTGTTACCATCTTACTTTGCAGAAGAAATTTAAGCTACACGCAGGAATGGTTGGATCTTTTCAAGGGCAATTTATCCTACATTCACACACGTTTTCAAGGAAAACAACAATCTCCCCTTCAGTGAGAACCACAGACAGTCTCATTTTTGTCTTCTTTTAATCCCATCTTCATCTTGCTTTAAAGATTCCTTCCATCCTTCCCGGCTAGAGGTCATGCACCTCCTGGCTGCTGGCACCGTGATGAAACACAAAGGGCTACTAAATAATGACCGCGGCACCCCTACTCACTAGCACTCGAGCCTTGTGTACTGTATTAGCCCGGTGCTACCACTCCGGTGATGAATTGGTGCGAAACACCAGCTGAAAAGACCTTCCTGCTTGGTGTGCAGCTCTCAGTCACAGCAGCAGGAGAAACAAGTTCCATGATTCATGGAAACATCCGTACAACAATTAGCATCACAAATTAAGAGGGGCTTTTTTTTTTTTTTCCTTTTGCAAGCCAGCATTGATTGAAGTCGGCTTCTGTGATTGTTAGTGGCCCTTCGTAGTCCCTGTGAAGCTTTAAAGCAGCATTTCTGTCAGGCTGTTAGCCACGACACAGTTGCCCATTTTGATTTGTGCCCAGAGCATCCCCAGCAAGTCCTCACTAAAAAGCTGACAGCTTTTTCTGGATGTCTGTAGGGTAGATCTTCAAAATTTTATTATTATTATTTTTGCCTTCAGACTGAATTCCTCTGTTCTGGATGTTTTGTTCTGTTTTGTCATGCAAATGTCCAGTGTTATCTGTTGCAAACCTTAAATTCTCCTCTCCCACCCAGTCTGCCTTTATAAAAAAAAGAAGGATTTTGTCTGCTGATACCTGAAATCATACAACTCTGGCATTTGTTTTGGAAAAGGTTATAATTGCCAATGTTTTTAATGTCTTCGTTACCAATTTGTTTAAGAGCATCGAAAACTTCACAACCCTTCATCAGTTAAAACTCACATATTTTAAAATAACAGTATGAAGCCAGAGACCAACTCCCTCGGAGACACGGATCAAATCAGGGTGACCCTCAGCCAGCAGGAGCTATACACAGTTAACAGCAAGAACATCTTCAGCAGCTCTCAGCCATCGGGGGCTAGCCTAACACACAGCTCTAAGGCTGAACTTCAGCCACTTCAGTAGCTCTACAAGAACACTAATTAATTCAGATACACTTATGTTTACGTTTCAGTTCTACACACATTAAAAAAAAATGCATTTTCTCCATTATGACTGTTTCTGTCTCAATATTACTTTAAAGACATGAAAACACTGCAGAAGTGGTTGACTCTGAGCCCACTCCTCCTGTGCGTATGTTGTGCCCCCTGGGTTTGGCAGGTGTCGCAGGGCACTCAGCTGGTCCTTCAGCAGGTTTCTGTACCTGTGAGATTACTACACTGGCAGGTGACCCTGTTCTCCCCTGGACCGACTATGTCCCTGAAGGTCAGAGACTCCATCTGAAGAATTTGTAATGAAAAGACACCTGAAGAACCAGCACCTCCCGGTGCTGCAGACATGCTGCTCTCCAGGCCTCTCCCTGACAAGCTGGTATGCAGCTCCTGGGCTGCCTCTCGTGTGGCAGGCAATTGAGAGGCAAGGCAGGCTCAACAACCAGTGCAAGGAGGAAAAAAAGCAGTTCTGAAAGCATTAGAAATCCCAGAGAACTCTCAAGAGATTCTGACTATCAATCAAAAGAAAGAAAAAAAAGAAGAAGAAAGTTTCCAGACAGGTCTCAGGCCTGCTAACACAAACATGTGAGAAATGCTAACAACCTGCTAGCCCGTCATCTGCCAACAAACACGGGTGACAGAGCCTGCAGGTAAAAATAGGGGCGAATTTCATGAGATAATTTGGCAAGTGAAATACGACTTCCGTAGTGATGAATACCTGTGTCTGCTTCCACCTTCATCCCTTCTTACATTCAGTCACCAATCATGGGGCATGAATGCTTATACTTGTAGCTCTCTCTTGAACCGTTCTGAGAATAAATGGCCAGAAATACTTTCCTGGGTCCTTCTGGGAAAGACACACCACGCCTGCAGCCCGTGCTTACAGAACTAGCTAGGCATTTCTACCTGGGACTTGTAATAAAACTTGACTTTTTACAAACAGGCTATTTTTGTTTTGTTTTTGTCTGTTTGCTTGTTTTCCAAGCACTTACATTATGACAAGAGGTGTAGGCAACAGACAGAAAGTGAAGGCCAAGGGAAGCAACACATCTCAGTCTGCCTTGCACAGCAAGATATGTTTTTTTTCCCCACTGTTTCACAAACTAATAACAAAAGAATAACAGTTCTCTCTCTGTCATGGCTGCCCCCATAATCCTACAAGACAAATAACTTCATGCTATCTTCACACAGCAAAAAGAAAACAAGTCTAAAGGTCAGAACCAGTGCTCAGGTCCATTGGATGTATGGCAATCTTCATATAAAATTTTCAAAAGACATGAGGATCTCCTTAATACCAACGCTGCAAGAAAGGCCATCATGCTGTTCAGTTCCTCTGCAGCCGTCTAAGCTCAGGGTGAACCACACAGTGATATTCCCATGGTCTGAAGAGGAAACAAGAAAGCAAAACCTCTTGGTCTTAGGTATACCCCTACCTCCAGAGGGTTTCAAACACAGCCTTCGCTGCAAAGAGCTCAGAGACCATATACCAGGATCTCATTTTGAAAAGCATTCCCCTAAATATAAAAAAGAAAGAAAAAAATATAGAAGAAAAAAAAGGTCAGATGAGTCCACTTTCACTGGGGCCCAAGCTTAGGAAGCATCTCAAAGACCTAGCCCTTAGCAACTTCTGCCAATGCACTTGCCTCACCCAGTCTTCTGCCTCCTCCTCCTGTTCTCTACAGCTGCTAATCTGGAACAGAGGTATTGCCAGCATCTCCCAGATGCTGCTGAAAGCCCAGAAGAATGAATACCAGTGTTTTGCTCATCAGCTATTTCAGAATCTACTTCCACATTTGGAATGAATTCCTCTACTGGCACTCAAGGGGCAAGGTGGGAATTTCCAGCAGCATGGCTTTTGTGAAAGGAAGTCATCAGCAGAGACTGAGAGCTTCAGCAAGCAGAAAGGAAGCTCCCAGACAAGGGGAGGACAGAAGGTTTTAGGAACAGGACGCAAACTAATTCAAATGGTGCGCGCACACGTTTGTATGCCCATGCTGAACGAGATGGGGAGAGAGATGTTGACAGCTTCTCTTCTCAAAGCCACCAAAATAACACCTGAGGCTGTATCAAGTTGTATACGTTAAAATACACTTCTGACATAAAATAGAAGGTTTCAGAAAATACAAACAAGTAATGGTCTGACAGCATCCAAAATTATACAGCTTTTCTGTTTACTTGGATAAATTTTTAATTTATATCTCTATTGGTTATTGTAGGAGGCATTTGTGAATGAATCAAGAAATAAAACAAAACTCAGACGAGTAATTTATCTCCGTGTTTACAACCAAGATAAAGTGTTTAAGGCGACATCTGAATTAATAGTATAGGATTACCCAAAGAGATTAAAACAGAAAACAGAAAAAATGAGAGTGGAGGAAATAGTTTGCAGAATTTATGAGCCAAGTAATTCTTTTCCTTTTAATCAGACTAACTTCGACTGTTACTATTTTTCTAGTAAATAGAAACTTGTGTTGATGCTGTACCATACTGTTTGCCACTAATTACACTGCGTGACACTGCACGAGGCTTGCACTGCAGCCTCCGCCAGTGCCCTGGATAAATACTGTCAATGGTGTAGGCTGCAGAAACAGCAGCAGCAGCTCTTGCTTTCAGCCCCAAAATGAAGGGTCCCAGCATCACCGCCTGCCTTCCCCCTTGTGCACCCCCTAGAGCTGGGCTCCTGCTTCCCAGCCTGCACCTCCTACCAAAAAAAAGGAATTTTGGAAAGTCTAGGCTTGATTACATTTACTCATGAACTGGTACCAAATCCTCTGAAAATGCATCACGAGCATTCATACATCTCCAAGCACAATTCACCCCCCTCTGCCCAAGAGGGCTTTTGGACACACCTATAACATAAATCCATCATTACTGTCACTGATGCATTTAAATTGCCTTTTATGTTCACAAAGTGGATCAGTAAAAATAAATCTTACATTAGCATATTTCTTACAATTAGATTCTCATCACATTGCTAATCATATTCATGCTACTGAATAGGGTTATTTGAATACTCTTAGCTGCATCCTTGTATTGAAAGAGAGACGGGACAAAAGAAATTTTCTGTTAGAATTGGGCAAAGCAAACAAAATGTATAATTAAGTATTTCACAACTGCTCGCTATAAGCAGAAGCAAAGACAAAATGATGGCTGTTTATTTGGAAATGTTGACAAAACATGACAGTATTTTAATTAAAGACAAAAACCATCTGTGAGAAGACAGTTGAAGGAAACAATAGTTTAATATATTAAGTCTAAAAGAAATAGAAGTAGATACATATATTTGCAGTAAATTTGATTACAATATTATACATAATTCTAAAATAATTCAGCAATCCCATTACTGTACAGCTGCAAGAACTAATTCAATATTCTCGAGTAATTTTCTTTTCTGCAAAGGCTTCCTATTGGGCCATTCCATTATGTATCACTTCATGCGAATTCAGTCCTTCGACTGGGTAGAAATAAGCTCTCGTTCCGTGCCTGACGAGCGTGCCACGTAGGGACGCTCTGCACCAAAGACGCAATAAACACATCAGTCCCATGCTCCGGGGCACACCAACAGCACCTGCATGCCAAACCCACAGACACACAGCTCTCCTACCCCGTTCTGCATCGCACATGCTGTTGCATGAACAGCAGCACCGAATTTGTGCCATCAAAATCGTTTTGGTGGCTGTGGATTACCACGTCATGCTTGGCTGAGCAAAAGCAAAATTAGATGGCAGAGATAAAGCCAAACTAAAAATACTGGGAGCAAAACTTACTTTCTTTAGAAATCAATAGGTCAAAGTTCGATCTGGTGGGGAGAGATCCATTCTGGAATTGTTGTAGAGGTAAAACTTGTGACACTGAACTTTAGCTGATGTAAATTAATTTAGTGCGGCTGCCTATGTCATCTGTAACAGCTTAAGTGTAGTCTAATACATTTTAAAAAGAAAATACATGTTTTTATCTATGTGTTTCACCAACAGCAGGCAGAAGACAGCAGAAAAAAAGGTACTGCCAGCTTGATCCGCTGGTTCGAGCGAGTGGCACGGCTGTTTGAGCTTCAGCACTTCAGAGAGCCTGGGAGGCAAAGCTGGCTGGTCATGCAGGCATCTGTTACCAAGATTTGCTCTCACCAATACAGCACGGGCTGACTGCTTACAACTGCCCTACCAAGATCTCAGATGTAGAGAGAGGAACATGTTAGCAAAAGGGGTAAAAGAGGTGTTACACCACCAGCCAAGCCAATTCATTTGTCCAACTTCATTTAGGGACGGAGTTATGTTTGTCAATCAACCTTCCACCACAAGTTATATTTGCCTTGTACAGAGCAGTCTGTTCCGAGACAAACAATGGCCTTCAAGTCTTTCAAATGGCGTCTTGCAGACTTACATATTGGCCCTTCTTCTGTTCTAAACTTTCACCAACGGCTTTGATGCTGGAACACAATATATTCACAAAACCTATGGATTGCTCCAAGGTGGGTCAGACTGTAAATGCATTAGAGGACAAGAACAGAATTCAAAATCACTGACCAGAGACGTGGACTGAAATCAAAGAGGTTACATTCGGTTAAAAAACAAACAAGCAAGCAAAACTCTCAGGAGAGTAGCTCACTCAGGAGGGAGACAACAATGCCCAAATATAATAGGGGCTAGACCGTGGATCTCAAGAAAAGATACCAGTAATGATGCCACTGACAAAATGAATGCAAGGGAAGACCACAATGTTGAGAAAGACAAGGCTCAGGCTGCGATACAGTAACAGAAAGGCTGGATACCTATTTACTTGCATGACTAGGGCCTCAGGAAGTCTTTTCATAGCACCGCACTGCCATCGAATTGTAAACCAACTGAAGAAAGTCCAAAGCAACCACCAAGAATAACAAGATAATTAGAAAGCATGATCACTGACAAAAGGATTAGGATTTTCAAAGAAGACTAAAGGTGGCTACAGCCCTCTCAAAATATTTACCAGGTCATAGGGAGGCTGGGAATCGGCAGACCTCTGTGATGACTATGCTCAGGACAGAGAAAAAGTGTCAATGTGCTTTAAATACGAGTGAAAAGCCTGGTTAAGTCCAGGTGGTGAATCTCTCCGTCCAGAAAGGTGGTAGGCCTTCATTTGCTCTAGGGTTTTAAAGAGAGATAACCTAAACACCCAGCATCACAGAATCACCTAGGTTGGAAGAGACCTCCAAGATCACCTAGCCCAACCTCTGACCTAACACTACCAAGTCCTCCACTAAACCAGATCACTGACCTCTACATCTGAACGTCTTTTCAAGACCTCCAGGGATGGTGACTCAGCCACTTCCCTGGGCAGCCCAT